>JANHZU010007755.1:277516-298186 GCA_032468055.1 Acrochordus granulatus | reverse complement strand
CCTTCTCTGCTGTGGCTCCTGCCCTATGGAACATCTTGCCCCTCGAGCTGAGGGCTGCCCCCTCTCTGATGGCCTTCTGGAAGGGCCTTAAGACCTGGGTCTGCGAGATGGCCTGGGGCTCCGGGCAGGGGCTCATTATCAGCATGGAGGTGGCTGATGGATCCCTAGTCATCCTCACCCCCCCTTTTTATATTCTAAATCTTTTGCCTACCTCGCTAGTCTGCCGGGTTTTTTATTTTGTTTTTATGGGGGGTTTATTTTTATTGTTTTTCATCTATTGTGTTTTATCATTGTTAGCCGCCAAGAGTCTTTGGATTTCGGCGGCATATAAATTTAATAAATAAATAAATAAAGGAACAGATATGTGATAGGAATGGAGGTACATTTGTACCTGCATGGTGATGTTCTGGAAATACCAGCAGTGACTAAAAGATTGTGCAATGGCAATATAATGGGGAGAGAATCTGTGCGCCTAAAAGCACCTGTGACTATCCATTAGTTGTTGTTGTTTTGGCACCTGTAGTTCATTTTGATTGTGGTTGCTAAAAACAATCTGTGAATTTCCACCATATTAACATGAAAACATAAAGAAATAGAAGCATATGCTTTAACGTTTCGGATAGTATTATGAAAAATGAAAAATCTCCTCAACAACAGGGAGATGAGCAAAATGCCAGCCTTACCCAGCAGCACGATATTTTGTTCTATCCCTAGCCATCCAAATGTTACCCATTTTGGCACTCTTCCCTTTAATATTTTTTTCTGTTTCCTTTCTTAAGGAAGAGAGGATTGTCCTTCCATCCAATTTATTTTTGTTTAACAAACTGAACCCTTGATTATTTGATTATATCTATGATTAATTGGAGGTGTCTGTAAATGATAATTGTTCTTTTCCCTTACTTTCCACCCTGAAGTTAATTAAAAACTTTGATTCCATAATAAGGAACAATCCTTTACTCTTTATCATGTGCCAGTGATGAAAAATGTAAGCTACAGAGAACCTGACTTTAAATGAGAAAAAAGTTCAATTGTAATTTTACAAGTGCATCTGTTGAAAATTATATATCAGCATCAACATTTGCTATTTCATGAAGGTAAAACAAAATAAAATGCAGGTTGTGCACTTCTCCCATTTTTTGCATGGCAGAATGTTTTATTTTTTTAAGATGCTTTTCTTCTGCCTTTATTATTTTTATACATAATTCAAGGTGGTGAATATATTTAAAACATTCTCCTCCTATTTTCCCCACAACAGCAACCCTGGGAGGTGAGTTGGGCTGAGAGAGAGCGACTGGCCCAAGGTCACCAAGTCCAAGGCTTTCTTGGAGAAGGAAGAGTAAAACTTACAACCTCCCAGCTGTTGGTCTGTTACCTTAACTGCTAGACCAAATTGGTTCCCTAGAAGTACTACTAGTAGTAGTGGCTCTCTTTATCATAAATTTAGAAGGTTTATGCCTGTCCCACAGCAACACTTCATCAAAATATGATTGTACCAAAGAAATGTGATTCTTTCCTGCAACCATAATTAGATTCTCTTCTAGCTTTGATATAAGCACTTTGCAGTTATAATGTATTTTCTTTTTAATTATCACTTCTCACTTTAGACTTCACATTTATTCCTTTAAGAGCCGTTTAGGTATATTAAATTTAACTCTCAAAATCTACTGTGGCTTAATAATAATGATTTCAAGAAAGGGAAATGATTATTTCTGGAACATTATGACAGTAGTAAATGAAATCATTCCTTACAGCAGGCTGGCATTTCCAATTGCCACAAGGCCAAGAAGAGAGAGTATGGTACTGTACATCCGAGGATTTAATCTAGACTGAAATCACAAAGATATGTCTGTCTTTGTTTGTATGCAAGAAAGGAACTGTAAAATAAACTCTATATCTTTTAAACTTGGTATGAGTCCATGTTCTTTTCTTCCAAGATTTCTTAGACTCTGAACACTATGCACATTATTTCTGTAAAAATGTCACTGTTACAAATCCATCTTTTTCCTGAATCACATTCCACCCTTCCACTCTTGCAGTGGATCATATAATTCCATTATATTATTTCAATCCATTATATAAAAATGCACTCTAAACGAATCAGCCTAACTCAATTGCATGGTTATTGGGTTTGAAACAACAGTTGGCACAGTAATATACATAGTTATTCATATGGGTAGAAATGGGAAGTTCCTACCAATGTACAAAATTATATGGTGGTGCAAGCAGTTAAGATATTGGGCTTGCCAGCTGGAAGATTGGCAGCTTGAGTTCAAGACCCAAGAATCACTGTGTTACAGGCTGAGGTCCCATTATCTGCCTTGGTCTTGCCAACCAAGAAGTTCAAAAGTACATAAAAATGCAAGTAGATAAACAGGTACCACTTTTGGTGGGACGGAAAACAGCATTCTGTGTGCTTTGGCATATAGTCATGTTGGCCACATGACCACAGAAATGTCTTCAGATGTGCTGGCTCTTCAGCAAGAAATGGAGATGAGCATTGCTTCCTAGAGTCAGCCATGAGTGGTAGAAGAAAGCTTTACCTTTTTATTGCTTAGCCAAACATTTTGAAGAGATGGCTATTGTTGTCTCTGATCAGAAGTAAGTTTCCATTTTCTAGAAATATTGATATTTTTTAAAATGTTCAAGAGGGGGAAATTGCATATAGTCAGAAGAAATCTGGTTTGTATTTCAACTTTCAATACCTTCTACTAAGCAGAGAACAAGCAGCGTTTTAGGGAGCTGAGTGGTATAGTGCATTTATTCTTGTATGGGCTGTGCTGAAAAGTTTGGTGGAGCCTTGAAAAAAAATGGATAGTGTTCAAAGAGAAATTGTGAGATGTCAAAGTATGAACAAATGTTTTTAAAAATGATTTCAAATAAATATTTTTAAATATACAGGCAAATAAATATTCTATATTACCAGGCATATTTTTTTTTACTTTTTGAAGACACTGGCAAAAAATAATGTAAGGAAAATGAAGACCAGTTACAGAAAATATATCTATGTCTTGAAAAAAAGAGAAAGCATGGCAAAGAAACTCAAAACAAGCTGGTCTTGATCTTGTTGGGTGGAATAGAACATAATAATGGAATATATATAATGGAATATAATATAATATAATATAATAGAAATAGTTTTGATAGGCTTTCAAGATTATATTATAATACTCTAATGTACATTACAAGACTCCTAGTGCCTCCTGTTTCCTAAACTTGTCTATCTAGGGCTGATATTACTAGAACTTAAAAAACCCATGAAGTCTTTTTTTTTAAAGAAACTTAGAGGAAAAACTATAGCTCTACTGATGATGATTGTAATATCCACCACATCTAGTGATTTGTCTAAGCCTTAGAGCCTAAGTCATGTGTGGCCAATCTATGGCCCTCATATAGTTTCCTCAGCATACAGTTATGTGAAAAAGAAAGTACACCTTTGAGTTCTATGGTTTTACATATTCAAGACATAGTAAATATCATCTAGTCCTTAGTAGTTCTTAAAGGTAGGTCAATACAACCTCAGATAAACAACAGCACATGACATATTATACCATGTCATAATTGATTTTACAAAAAGAAAGCCTAAATGGAGAAGCCATGTGTGAAAAACTAAGTACACCTTATCATTCAATAGACTGTAGGACTACCTTGAGCAGCAATAACTTGAAGTAATTGTTTTCTGTCTGATTTTATCAGTCTCTTACATCGTTGCGGAGGAATTTTGGCCCACTCTTGACAACATTGCTTGCTTGAGGTTTGTGGACATTTGTTTTTGCACAGCTCTCTTGAGGTCCCTCCATAGCATTTCAATCAGGTTGAGGTCTGAACTTTGACTTTGCTTACATAGGTTAGTGATTATACATTTTTCTTTATTTTACCCTGCCCCCCTTGGCTGGCTGGCGATGTTTATTTCTGGGGTGTCCTCCGAGACTCCTGCTCTGCCCCTGGGACGGGTGAGTTTTTTGTGCCGAGTTTCGGTGTTCCGTCACACTGAGTCGCTCCTCTGTCGATTTGCCAACCAGCAATTTTTCCCTCCGAAGGAGGTCCCCATTAATCTACTTGCATTTCCGTGTGCTTTCTAACTGCTGGGTAGGCAGGAGCTGAGGCAAGTGACGGGCACTCACCCCATCATGTGGAGCTTGCAGATCAAACCTGCCAGAGTACTGACCATTTCTGGATGACATATCTGGCGGCACTAATCCGCTGCGCCACTGCACCTCAGTTTGCCTTTTTTATACAGATATCAGTTTGGCCATAATTTCAGAAATATTTTTCCACTTAAACAGAGAAACAGACTGAGTAAAGGAAGGCAAAAAAACAGTCTGGGTGGGAGTGACTTCCAACTTTTTGCAGCTTCCCACATGGAGCTTCTTTGTGGAAAGCTATCAGGAAGCATCAAAAAACCTCCCTTCCCTTCCCTGTTGCTATGTGGGGGAGGGAGCAAGAGGGTCATGAGAGTGGCTGGGAAACTGTCATGGAATGTTGAAAATGAAGATCACATGACTGCAGCAGCAGCACAGCAGCAGCCTGTAGCCATAACTTTCCCTTATTTTATTACTTCAGGAATCATGGGTCCTGGATTTTGGACACATTCTGTTTTTGCCCATTTGAGCTACCTTGGTTCAATAATTATTGCCCAATTAAAGGTTATAAAACAAGATTTTTAGTAGTATATTGATTAGAAATAGGTATATTGTACCTCTTCTAGTAGACTTCCCAAGATGCACAGAAATGTTTATATTCAGCTATTGCTGGCTAACCCTACATTCTTGATAGTAGTCACATTTCATGAACAGAAGTTAAATTCTGACCCAGTAACATATTTTACTCCTGGGTAAAGAATTCTGGTTTTTTTTTATTTTAGTTTCACAATACTGTACATTCCTTTCTTATTTTATCTTTGTATTATTTGGTCTATGACTACAGATTAAATAAACAAACAAACAAAAACATACAAGACATGCCAAAGTCAGGAGTTGGGAGTGTGGTGAAGTAGAGGTTCCTGCAAATACTGTAGGAAAGTGGGCCATGCATACGTAACATAGGCATGCAACATTTCTTTTAAATATTGCTTTTACTGTGCTTTCAAATACCTTATAAATGAGCTGAAATAAATTAACTAACCCCATATCGTGAAATCAGAAATTCCAGAACTAGTTTCAGACTGATACAGAATTCACATATAGAGATGCCTCTTTAAGACAACGTAGTACACAAATTGCAATCCAAGACTCAGATAAAGAAAATTATACTTCACATTCATAGAGCTTCTTGAGTCTTTGGCCCAGACATATTCTCTTTAGCCATATATATCATGTTGTGATATAATCCTGGAGATGAATTATGACTGCTAACTTTAACTTCATGAGGAAAAGACAGGACTGAGCAGAATCATTTAGATAAACTTTCTTACAACTCCCACAATTTCCAGCCATAATCGCTGTTGGCATTTATGGGAGTTCTAGTCTCAATAAATCTGGTGGGCTACAAATTGGGGAAGACTGCTCTAGGCTGTCTGAACATATGAAAATGTGTTTGTTTCCTATTAATTACCTTCTTGTTGGTAGTTTCAACCTCCTTCTTCCTGAGGAGGAATGCTTCTGTCTTTTAAGAGAGAGACCAACTGTTCTTCCTTAGGGTTTTAATTCAAAAACAGCTCTTTTTACCCCATTTCTCTTTAAATGTAAGCCCTTTTCATTATTACTTGGACTTCTAAATCGTCTTAGCTGACAGATGCTCAAGAAGGAATGAAGCCATGGATTATAAAACATATGGATTTATTTACAATCGGTAACTTCTTTATTAAAACATCTTAACACAGTTGTTGCACTGCTTCTTTCTCAAGCCCCTGCTGTTATCGATTTTGCTTGGGCAGGTACCCATCCCACATCTGCTTTTCCCATTTCTACGCCAGCTCTGGACCATCTATTACACACAGATGGCAGTAGCAGAATCTACGCAAACACATTTCAGGGACACAGCTTGGCAGTACATGTCCTTCAGACAACATTAAGAGGTCAACTGATAGGTGGGAAAAAACAGGCCCAGACAGCTCAGTTCTTCAAGGTCACAAGAATTTCTCCAACTGCCAGCTCATGGCAACTCCCCAGATATGATTAATGGTCCTCATGAGGAATTGGACCTCTGGCATTTGAGCACATGTAGAGACTCCAAACTTATTCCTCTCTTCACCCCTGGTTCTGCCACATCAACAGTGCACATCAGACAACATATGCATTGTCCAAGCAATGTCTTTGAAAACCAGATGTAACCCAAGATATTTTGTAGCTAATCTTATTATAAATATTGAATAATAAATAATTAAGAAATATTGTGCTGTGAAATAACGGTATCCCAATAGTCATTTTCAGTAGCAATTTGTTCCACAATGCTAAACTGTGTTGATATAAATACCATTCTTAAGACCAGAGGCAACAACCAACTTCATAAAGTTGTTGTAAAGAAACAATGAGGTTAGAACCTCTCTATGTATGCCTCCTAGGCTTCCAGATGTAAAATGCAATAATGACACGTGTTGACATCAGAAACTCTTACAGGTAGTCTTCAACTTATGACTGATCGCTTAGTGACTGTTTGAAGTTACAATGGATCCATCCATGTACTTACAACCCAATTTAAAAATTATGATAGCCTCACACACACACCCTTGGTCATGTGATTTCATTTTGGCAACTGGAGCATCCCACAGACACATGACCACAATTTTTTACATTTTTTGCTGGTTTCCAGCATTTGCTTCCAGTTTCTGGCAAAAAATGCTCATTGGGTATAATGGATTTACTTAATGACCATGGCCTTCACTTGAACTAAGAAACTTTAGTTCAAAGTTGATTTGAATGAATGACTTTCTTGAATCAAATCTGCATTCAAAATGATTCAATAGACTTTCTGCATGTGCAAATATGTTTTCAGAGAATCATTAGAAGCTTCCACCTTACATCTTGCAGATTTAATCCAAGTCTTTGTCCATACCTTCTTTCTACCAATCTCTCCCTTCACATACAGGTCTACTTCAAGGTACTGTATCACCTGAAGCAAACAACAGGGTGGTTTCCCTTTTCATTCCATGCACTAAAAGAAAAAAATGTCTGGTAAAATTACTGTCCCATCATCAAACCTACCTTGTGAGACTGCCGTGATACTAAACCACCATGTTATGTTCCTTGAAAGAACAGTTGAGAAGAATTAGAATACAAAAAGAATTATATATAACAGGAGTTCTACATTCAGCTGCAAGTGAGTTATTTGCAGGAAGAATAGTTACAGCAGAAGTAAATCTCATCAATCTAATGTAATTGATCACAGAACAACTGAAATCTGATTCATGGAGGGTGTAAACCATCAATGGCTACATAGTTTCTCTAATGTGATTTTTTTTGTGACAAATGAAGAATTCAGCAGGAACAGTTTCCCTTTGTGCCTAGCTCTATTATATTCATGAGGCAATTAGATTCCCCCCTCCCAACTTTTTATGGGGAACGGTGGCACAAGTGGTTAAGAGCTTGGCTTGCCGGCTGGAAGGTCGGCAGCCCAAGATCGCGACCCAGGGTTGCCGCGGAGCAGGGCGAGCTCCTGCTGTTCTGCCCAGCTCCCACCCACCTAGCAGTTCGAAAGCGCGTGAGTGCAAGTAGATAGATAGTGGGAAGGTAACAGTGTCCGTGCGCCTTAGGCGTCCAGTCATGCCAGCCACATGATCATGGAGCTACCCCAGGATGAACACTGGCTCTTCAGCTTGGAAACGGGGATGAGCACTGCACCCTAGAGTCGGTCACGACTGGCAGGATCTCCTTTACCTTTACCTCCCAACGTTTAAACTAAATTAAGAGATCCTATTGCAAATTCTACCATTCCTTCTACATTCACTCTCATTGTTGAAACGATTTTAAAGGAAATTGTCATCCTCCACTGCTTCATTGGAATACCCATCCTATGACAGAGCAGGAGGATGGCTTCAACAAGATCAACAATGGGCTTCAACACTTGGACTGGTTGTGAATCACATCTTGTCTCAAACCAAAGAACAGAAACTGCTGGCATATAATAAATAAATTAGTATGATTCTGAATTACAAGATTGCCAAACATACTTTCTCTGTGGAATGAAGGACTTGGCAAAGATTATTATTAAAGTAACAAAAATGTTGCTGATTATGCTAAATATAAGCAAAGCAGGTTCAGTTCACTTTGATAGGAACTCTATGGAGATATGTGATATTTTCCAATTTTTGTTTGTTTGTTTTTTTACAATAAAACCTGTTTACCATGGAGGAAGCACTATATAAAGATTCTGACCAAGAGTTGTCAGTTGTCACACCACATTTCTACAGAATCAATTACCATTTTAGGAGTTGTGCAAGCTTGTGTTTCTCTGAAAAAGAGGAAGGTGATCATATTTACAGAGTCTAGCCCTGATTATTGGCCAAATTAAGAGACTGGAATTAATTTCACAGGTTCTGATTAACCAATAGAAAACTATTTTCAAACAGTGGCCAAAAAAATTACACGAACACATCCATGTAATGGAAAATATCTAGGAACCAAGTTTGAATCAAAGGAATCTTAATTTTTTTCTGATTAATCATGGAATCTAAAACAATAGATTTAGTTCTAATGGATTTTAGCAACGTGAAATATTGTGGGTATATAAATCAGTGATGATTTTCAAGTATTTGCCATTACATTGGTAAGTGTTGAAATTAATATATAAGTCAGACCCATCTATGAGTCTGTAAAAGCTCTGTAAATGCACATTGGTGTATATCAGTGCAACCCATTTTTCATTAAAAATAATTTGTCATAGAGCTAGATTGATACTTCCATATTTGAACTTCCTCATGTGAGAAGGGTGTGTGGTTAAAATAGCACAGAGGGTGCAACTGTTTTTCTAAGAAGATTAATTCAAACAATGTATGGTGTGCTGTGTTATGTTTAGAGTGTGATCACTCAGCTGAAGGAGTGGGAAAGAGTTTTTATAGGAGGGCTGATCTCCAAGTTTAAACAAAAGGGAGTAAAGAAAAACAAAAATTAAAGGGCAAATGTTTTTTCCCAGTGTGTAAACATATTATTCCCCTAATGGTTTGCTGCACAAGGGCAATACTTTGTTTCACAGCAGCATTTTAAAGTTTGACATCAAGTGGATCAAATCACAGTGTGAGGAAATCCATTTGGAGTCCATAGAGTTTTAAGGATGGAAGTTTCATCAAATAGCCAACTCCCCTCTCCTGAAGGAGGTGTCATGACAACTTTGCAATCAAAAATGTACAATTATTGTTAGTTGCCCTAAATGCCATTTCTGGGGAGGAAATAGCAAAATAAATGCAGGCAAGCAAGCAGTAAGTAAATAAAGGTGTGTTGTTCAATGGCTAGCCAGTTTAGCTAATCCTTCTGACACTGGGGGTCAGAAAATCCTCAAAAGCCTTCTCTTTGGGAGGGTTAGAAAACCCTCATAGTTTTCTAGAGAACCATGAAGGTAGCAATATATTAAATGAATACTGATATCTTGACTTTTTATGATACCAGAAGTTAAGCTTGATTCAAAGGCACCAGATACCTGCTCCCTTAGGAAGACTACTCACTTTATGTGATGGCAAAACTGGAGTTTAATAAACATTCATTGAAAGGATGGGAAGATAATTGTCTTTGGTTAAACACTGATTGTGGAGGTCCTCAGGAAAATAAAGTTCTCTTTGGGGGAAAAGAGATAATTGTGATGAATCACAGGTTGTACAAAGTCCCTTCTACATCTAAAAATGCCAGAACTACATAGTTTCACTTCATATGAAGCCCAAACCTCTTATACAACATTTCTATTCATAAAAAGCATGTGTGCACAAATATATGGAATTATGAGATAGGGTCACCAAACTCTTACAATCGCTAATATTTTTCCAAGCAATAATACCTTCTGCCCTATGCATATATTCTTTTTTGCCTTTCCTAACCATATAAGTGGCAGACCATGAGTTTAAATCCCAGCTAAGCCAGGAAAGCCAGCTGGGTGACCTTGGGCCAGTCATTGACTCTCAGCCCAATTCACTTTACAAAGTTGTTGTTGTGGAGAAAATAAAAGGACTGTGTATTGGATATGCTCACCACCTTGTGTTATTTGTAAAAATTGCAAAGGTGGTATACAAATAAAATAAAGTATTGATTCTAACCAGGAATTGTGCTGGATTTTCCTCATGTTTCATCCTACAGTGATTTAAGATATTTAGAGTTTAACCAGTGTAGCTCTAGTGCCGGTCCCAAACCTGGATAAATGGGGAGGGTTGTGTCAGGAAAGGAGTCCGGTGTAAAACCTATGCCAACAACAGATTTCCATACTGGATCGGTCAAGGCCTGGGTTACCAATGACTGCCAGCGGTACTGTTAACCAACAGGGTACTACTAGAAAGTATGCTACTGTTGGACAAAGGAGAAGGAGAGGGGGTAGGCGTGCCCACAGAAAGCAGGAGAGGATAAAGGGTAGAAGTGTGGAGGTGAGAGTAGGAACCTTAAACTATGACAGGTAAAGGAAGAGAACTGACTGATATGATGGAGCAGAGAAAAGTAGATGTACTGTGTGTCTAAGAGACTAAGTGGAAGGGCAGTAAGGCGAAGAACTTTGGAGGTGGGTTCAAGCTGTTCTACCATGGCATAGATAGAAAGAGTAATGGCATAGGAATAATCTTAAAGGAAGAACTTAGCAAGAATGTATTAGAAGTGAAGAGAGTGACAGATAGAATCATGAGTGTAAAACTGGAAATTGAAGGGGTAGTGATAAATGTCATCAGTGCATATGCCCTGCAGGTTGGGTGTGAGATTGTTGAGAAAGAAGAATTGTGGAATAAATTGGATTAAGTGGTGGTACACATACCCAGAGAAGAGAGAGAAGTGATTGGAGCAGACTTCAATGGACATGTTGGTGAAGGGAACACCAGTGATGAGGAGATGATGGGTGGATATGGTAACAGGGAGAGAAATGCAGAAGGGAAGATGGTGGTGGATTTCGCAAAAAGAATGGAAATGGGAGTGGCAAACACATATTATAAGAAGAAGGATGAGCACAGGGTGACATATAAGAGTGGAGGAAGGCGCACACAAGTAGACTACATTCTATGCAGGAGATGCAGTCTGAAAGAGATCAGAGATTGTAAGGTGGTGGCAGGAGAGTGTGTGGTTAGACAACATAGAATGGTGGTCTGCAAGATTATCTTAGATGTGAGGAGAAGGAAGAGAGTGAGGACTATCCCAAAAATCAGATGATAGAAACTGAAAAAGGAAGAATTTTGTGCTAAATTTAGGAAGAAGGTGAGGCAGATCCTGAGCAGTCAATAAGGAGGTGTGGATGACTGGGCAACTATTGCCAAAGTGGTGAGGGACATAGCTAGGAAGGTTCTTAGTACAACATTTGGAAAGAGTAAGGGAGATGGAGAGAGTTGGTGGTGGTGGTAGAATGAAGAAGTTCAGGAAAGCAAAAGAAACAGGTGAAGAAAAATTGGGATCACAAGAGAAACAAAAGCAGACAAGAGTATAAGGAGATGCAAAACAGAGTGAAGAGAGAAGTGGAAAAGGAAAAGGCATATGATCAGATGTATGAGAAGCTGAACTCGAAGGAGAAAAGATCTTGCATTGACTGGTCAGACAAAGAAATAGAGTGGAGGGGGATGTGCCGCAAGTTAGGATGGTAAAACTTGCGGATGGAAACGTGCTGCAAACCAAGAGTGTTTTAGGTAGGTGGAAGGACTACTTTGATGAACTGATGAATGTAGAAAATGAGAAAGAGAGGAGGTTATATGAAGCAGACATAGTGAACCGGGAGGTATAGGAAATTAGTAAGGATGAGATGAGGTGGCTATGAGGAGGATGAAAAATGAAAAGGCAGTTGGGCCAGGTGAGTATACTACCAGTATACTGGTATACTGATATACCAGTAGAGGCATGAAACTGTTTAGGAAAACACCTATCTATTTTTTTTATAATTTCTTTGTTCAGTCTTGAAATTTGTAAATCATTTTTAAAGAAACCATAAAAGTAAACTAAGACTATTGTGGCTATAGAATCTTTAACAGAACAATAGCTTTTAAAGCTATTTGATTATTTTTTATTAATTTATGAGATTTCTATGCCGCCAAAATCCGGAGACTCTCAGTGGCTAACAACTCTCTACACATCAGCATTATTATCTCACATAATTCCTACTGATAATACTGTTATGGTCTAAAAGGATTTTTAATCAAAATCATTTGAAAGCTATCTCTGGTATAAAAAAATATTCCAATAGAACAATTTCAAAGAATTTCAAGTCCCAAGGTGAAATAACTGAAATAAAATGCATCATGCTGTGTGATTCTATTCACTTAGATATATTTTCCTACCTTACACAAGTATTAATTTGCTTACAATAAATCACTTCTCAATTGTAAAAGAAAAACAGACTCTATTACTGCTTCTTATATAATTGAAGTTCATAGTGCATCTCATTTAACCTTTAAGTAAATGAGAGTATTGCATTGGTATTATAATTTTAAAATTGCATGTCACTTTAAGCCAATATTTTATAGTATATATGCATATGTACAAAATACATCCACATGTGTAGCTGTCAACTAAAGATAATAATGAAAATTATAATATGAAATTTCAAACAACTGAATGAAATGGTTCCTAGCTGTAATATTGATACAACTAGTAATATCTAACACAGTCCAATTCAAAACATTTAGCATGAAAATTATATTAAGAAAACCTGGGGTTAAAAAATAAATGAAATATTAATAAAGTTTATTAACACTTCAGGATTGACTTTCATCAACCTTTATAGTCCAAATGAAGTGGCTTGTCTTCTCTGAGGAATGTGAAATAATCTAGCAATGCCATTATCTGCAAATTAGAAAGCAGGAACTATAAATGCTATTTATTGTTATTTAGTTCCTTAAATTTTTACTCAGTTTTCTCTTTATTTTATGTACTATACATTTAAAATGAGAAACTGGCAATTTCTATTCCTTGTTAATATAAAATATTGGAATTTTTTTACTAAGTATTCTTAACAGTGTTAAAGGAAACAATTATTTCTTCTTTTTTAAGGCTTAATTTCAGATAGCAAACTAATTTAATTTTGTATTTAGAATGCAGTCAAATTACAATGCAAATATATTTCAGAAAAAAGGAACTATTACATAATTTTAAAATTCATATAGTCTATTTTAACATAAAAGTATGTTAATATGTTAAAATATACTCAAATTTATACAAGTTTGATGAATACTTGTTTCACTCACTTCATCTGGTCTGCTTCAAATATAACTCTGTATCCAACTGATAGCTTTTTATAAAGAAGTTATAGAAATATATGTAAAAAACAATGTAATAAAGCTATCCAATCTGATTGTTTTGTCAACAAGCATTGAAAAATACTGCTTAGATATTATGATTAAACAGCTAATATAATTGAAATTAAGAACCCAAGAATGAGCTTCATGAAAAATTAGGCACCTCTTAACTATTTTAAATAAATTCTGCAGTAGATAGGTTTGAGTAAAAAATAATTCTGGCAATCACTAGTGAACATAAATCATATTTTAGGCTTTTTTGATTATAATTTTGGATTCATATATAATTTTCAAAATGAATACATTGTATCTTACAAAGACTACATACCCGATACACAATTTATTATCATTGCCACTGATTAATCTCATTTCAGCTTAATACAGGCATTATTAAAAACAAAAGCTGTTTTGCTTCATAGCCAAAAATTGTTTTGGTGAATTCAGGACAGAGGAGGGAAATCCATCTAAATGAACCAGAATTTAAATAGCACTTTAAAATTATTTTACTGCTTCTGCATGTTATAAAATAAATTGTAATATAATTTTAAAAATAAATGTCTAGTGTTTGTCAAGTACTTCTGATAGAAATATTAAAATGACTTTCCTTGGTTTGTTTCAAGCTGGAAATTAAGCACACCAGACCATTCAATTGCTTTGGGTGGGTAGCTACACCATGGATTGATATTCCATCCTTTTCATAGGTTTTCTTTGTTTGAAATTTAGCCCATTATTGTTAATAAAATGAAATTCATCAGCTTACTATGTTTTTTTCTTCCAGCCTAAATATCTTTCTCTTAGCATCTGCTTTTCATCTTCTATTAAAATAAATGGTTTTTTATCTCAGTTACAATAAATTCCTTATTAAATGGAAATTTCTTCATCTACAGCTAGAAGTTCCTTGAAAATCTGCAATAATTTTTATAAACCCCCAGTAGAATAGCTTTATTTCAGCTACAGTACTGTGATTGTAACAGAGTTAGTAGCAAAATATATTCTATTGTTTGCTTCTGAAAAACCTGTTTAAAATTTTCTGAAGAGTCAGGGAATTTAGCAAGATTACATATAAGAATTATAAACAATAAATTCAAGAAAGCCCGTAATGTTTTTATGTGATGTTGCCCTCTCAAGATCACAATTAAAGCTTAAGATCATAAATTCAACACTTGTTACAGTGACTATGATATAGGTTGTCATGAATTTTATGATTCTTACAAAGGATACCCATGGATTACAACTATACATAACTATAAAAATAGCATGCCCCATGTTTTGCAACACTTCTTGAAAATTTGGATCTGAGAAATGCATTTTAGGCAGAATATCATTAAAATTAACCTCAAATATTAATTAATATCTGATTATTTATTGTATCTTTAAAAATAAAGCCAGATACTTTATGTATATATATATATAAAGATTTCCCTTTAAGTCATGTCCAGGGCAGTGCTCATCTCCAAATCACAGACAAAGAGCCAGCGTTGTCCAAAGACACTTCTAAGATCATGTGGCCGGCATGACTATACACCAAGGCACACGGAACGCTATTATCTTCCCATCAAGTTAGGTGGTACTATTTTTCTATCCTTTTGAACTGATAGGTTGGCAGGAATTGAGGCAAAGAAGAAAAAATAAAAAAAATAACCACCTGTTATGTGGTGCCTGGGTCTCATATTCGGGCTGCCAACCTTCCAGCCTACAAGCTGAATATCTTAACCACTAGGCCACCACACCCAAATTATATATATAGATATATATATATATTTTCAGAGATTTTCTAGTGGATTTATCAGTAGGACCAACAAATGCCAAATGTGTCTCTGAGTCTCAGTGACACATGCAAATACCATATTCAGATTCTTCCAATTTTAAAGGGAATATCCACTAACCACAAAGTTTTTGATGCATTTCAAATAACACAGATCATCAACATAGTTTGCAAAAATTTTCATATTTTTACACCCAGTTACACTATGAACATTTATATAACATTTTTTATAATGTGGTGGCTTATTACAGATGCATATTTGGCCACACTGGTGATTTTTATGGGCTTTGAAATTCTAAAGATTTGTTTTGATATATGGTGGATTGTATATTTTTATGCAATAAAACACAGAATCCATTATATTTATTCTTATCTTTGGGTAGTAGATTTGAGGGATGTCATAACAAAAAAAAATATTTCATGCTCTTATTCCATGATGTTATATTATAAAAATACAAGTTCTGAACTTTCATAGTGCAGTCAAAAAGACAAGTGCGATATAATTTATCATTACTTTGGGAAAGACCATTAAAACTGAATTAAATCATGTTAATTTCCTGGTCTGACTGCCCAGAATAATAAAAACACCAAAAATATTAGCCATCCCATCATAGCTAAGGATGGAAATGCTTACAGTACTTCCATCTCAGACGAATTACACTCGTCCCAAACAAAAAAGATTAAAATGGTTTCACAATTACTAGCTCTTCTCTCTTTTAAGCTGTGCTGTTCTGCTCAGAGGAAGTAAAAAGAAACGCCTCTGTTACTTGAATTTCGACAAGGGAGCCCCGCACCAACGTGAAAGACAGCTTGGTCTACGTCAAGGCCCAGGCTGGAAACTAGGCGACGGTGAGTTCTAGTCCCGCCTTAGGCATGGAAGTTGGCCGGTGACTTGGGGCAAATCGCTCTCTCTCACCTCACAGGGCGGTTGCCGTCGTTGTGGGAAAACAGAGGGAGGGAGGAAGATGCTCCTCACGACGTAGAGTTACTTACAAAAATAATAAAAGCAGGATAAAAAATGAACATGATTTACCTCAGGGGGAGTGAAGAGGGAAGAATGAGGGGACGGGAGCGACCTAATAAAATAAAAGCCAAAGCTGGCGGCACTAAAAACGCCTGGGAAGTGTGTGTACAAAGGCAGCGGTCCAAAGAGCCATCCCGTGACTCCGCTCCAAACGCCGCTGCCGTCCATTCCCGAAGCTCTGGGTGTGGCAAAGCCTCGGCCTCTTACGTCGGGGCGGGGTCTCGGCAGGTTTCTGCGAAAAGCGTTGGCTTAAGAGGCGCGCAGGTCGTGTTTTCGCGGGAAGGTGGGGATTTTGTGGGGGTTGTTAATTTAAAACGGGGAACACCCGTCCTAGTTACTGTTAGTAGGAAAAGCTTGTCCTGACGTGCGGTGAGATGGTAAGTTCAAGGAGGCCAAGTCGTATTCCATTCAAGCAGGATTTGGCTTTTCCGCGATACGTCGCTTGTCGGGGTTTTAAAATGGTTTAAAGGTCCCGGAAAAAAGCAACCAGTGAGACGAAAGAAGCAAAGCCTGGCAGGCGGTATGCCTAAAGCGAAAGGCGGCTTTTGTAAAACCAAGTTTAAGAGGCCGCTTGCCCACGGACATTTTGACGCAGGTTGTTTAAATGGGCGGGACTGGAGATCTGGGTCAAGATCCCCGCGTTGTGCCGAAACGGACGAAAGAGAGGCGGAAAGTGGTTACCGTCTCAGTCTTTCGAGGTACAGGCGTAGAAAGGGTGCGTCGAGGCGGCACGCTCGGTCGAGCAGCCTCACGCGTCCCGCGGGCGTAGGAAGGGCCACACGACGCCTCGGTGAATGTGCTTCAGATGCGGAGGCGTTCAGATGCGGAGGCGCGATCAGCATTTTGCCGCCGCGCGGGACTCAACGATCGACTTACGTTCGCTTCGCTTTGTGCGGCCGATCTGGCGAGATCGATTGTAAAAAAAAAAGCTCTTATCGCCCCAACTGGAGGGATCTTACGGGTGGAGAGAGAATTCTTAGTGAAATTTACGGGTGTGAATCTCTTAATGGATTAACAAATACATCTATGAATAAGTCTAGTCTTAGAGACATGACTTTGAAACCCTTTGGTTTCAGTGGGATTTCCTCCAAGATAAGCGTAGATCGGATCATAGCCGGTATTAAGGTATCAGACTTCAGTTTTGCCTCCGCTTATCTGAGAGTAAATCGTCAGAAATTGGAAGAATAGCTGTCGGGCAGTTGAATCCACCAATAACCTTGAAGTTTGGAGAGGAGAAATAACGGCCGCTTTTCCTTTTTGCTATGTGAAGTAGGCTTTATCCCAAGAGAAGTAACAGCCATGTTAGTCATAGAATTGTTAAAAGCTGAGCTCTTTAATTAAATATACTGGTTTTTGATCGTGAGTTTGGTATACCAATATATATCAGACAACCATATTTATTAAGACAGATGTTTTAAAAAAGGCTTCTGTTTATTTAACACGACCTAGAAGCCAGTCCAAAATACATCTGATTGACTGGTATTTTGGATTAGAGTCATCTAAGCCTCATTCAGCATGCTCATAGTATTGTAATTCAATACTTTGTACAATACAAGAGGTCACTTAAAGAGTTGTGCCTAAGGATCAATCGTGCATGGTTTGTAAACATAGCTACTATAGATCTAGATTTATGTTTCAAAATAGGTGAAGCAAAAATTGGTTGAGGGTGACTATCCAAGATTACTTGTAAGAATTATAGGAGTTACCTCTCTAATTGCTCCCCTGACTCCTGATTGATGGCTGCTTGGCAATATTATCAATCTAGAGAAGCTTCCCTGTGCAGTAGTACACTTGGAGCAGCTTTCTGATCCACTCATTGGTAAATTGCTCCATAAAAATTATCTGGGTTCATATTTGCAAATAGTAGTTAGAAAGTTTAAAATAAAGATGGGTAAGTTATATAATCTGTCTCAGTGACCTTGATTAAGGCGATCAAATTCTTGTTATCAATTCAAGTTGTCCTTTTGAAACTGCTGAATTGTTATTGGGCAATTTATCTTGAAATATCATAGATAAATAGATGGTACCTTCAGAGGAATGTAAAAACAAGACCTTTTACTTATAGATCAGTAAAATATAAGCTTGTTGCCTTTTATATTCTATCTTTATATGACACATTTTTTGTACATAATTTTCTAGACAAAAGTATAATTGTGTTTAAGCAGAAGGAAGAATTTTTGTAAAAGGAAAGATTTATTTTGCAGTCTGCTTCAAATCAGGAGTCTCAAAACACAAGCATTCCACGGGAAGAAAGCTCTCAGGTTCCTGCTACCAGCCAAGGATATGTTCTGCCTGAAGGGAAAATCATGCCAAATACCATTTTTGTGGGTGGAATAGATATAAGGGTATGTATTTATTACATAATAGGATTTCAGTATTAGTCTGTGTCTTGTGTTTTCACTAAGACTCTTGAGCAGTTAAATTCTGCACAATGAAGATTGCAATCCTGAGTAACATTTTGGCAATGTCTTCTAAGTAGAAGTTGGGACATGGTGGCTGAGCAGTTAAGACACTGAGCTTGCCAACTGGAAGATCAGCAGTTCGAGACCCAAGTGCCAGTGTATAATGGGGTGAACACCCCTTATTTGCTCCAGCTCCTGCCAACCTAGCAGCTCGAAAGTATGTAAAACTGCAAATAGATAAATATGTATCACCTTTAGTGGGAAGGCATCAGCATTCCATGCGCCTTGGCATCTAGTCATGCGAGCTCCGTGACATGGAATGATATTTCAGACAGTGTTGGCTCTTTGGCTGTGAAACAAAGATGAGCACTGCTCCCTAGAATCGGACATGATTGAAAGGAGAAATCTTTACCTTTTTTCTTAGTAGAAATATACAGAATTATAACAAAGGTATTGTCTCCAAAATATTCAGTGGAAGTTTCTTATTTTTTTTCTTCTCTTTGAAAATGTTCTTAAGATACGTCAGGAATACTTCTGTTCAATAAATAATTTGATATTTGTAATATTTTTTCTTAAAGTTAATAGTATTTTACTATAGGGCTTTCTTTCTTCTCTTCAGATTCCCCACCTATCACTTCATACTTTCATTGCAACAAGCTTAATTCCTTCTCTCTTAAGTTTCCCCCTTATTCATTTCAAAGTATTCTCTGGCTCAGTCCTGTTTATGTTCCAATATGGATGTTGGATTACTTCAGATTCTATTTCTTGATTTAGTAATATCTTTAACATTTGTGATGAAGGTTTGTAGAATTATTTTGCTTTGAAAGTTTTTCCAACTTGTGGGAATAGTGGTACTACAATATTTAGTGTGCCTTTATATAATTTATCCCTAGATGGATGAGACAGAAATTCGGAGTTTTTTTACACGATATGGCACTGTTAAAGAAGTGAAAATAATCACTGACAGAACTGGTGTATCTAAAGGGTAAGTTGGTTGATTTGAGTGGCATTGATAAAAAATATGAAGGTATTAAGTAGTTACAGTACTTAGATCAAATGCTACTAGTATTCAAAGACTAACTGGTTATGAAGGGAGTAGAATGTGAAGTAGAACTAAAAGCTTGTAAATTGAACTGCAAGTTTCGGGCATAAACTTTAATTTTTCTCTACTGCTCTCAGTTTTAATTATCTATTCCTTTATTGCTTTTATGTTTTACTGTGATATTGTAATTTTATTCATTATTTTAATCTTTATTGTAATCTAGAATCAAAAAGTGGGGTATAAATCTTTTAAATAAAATAAAAAGATGATACCATTAGAAACAGCCACAGGTCAACCTAAAGTGTTTTCAAGCTTCTTTTAATATTAAAAGCCATTGGTGATCTAGTTTGAGATGTGCATGAGATTTTTCCTCAGTCTTCAGGGATATGAACATTCATAATGACGATCACTTTTTCTCTCTGGTTTTCTACTTTTCTGGATGCAACAATTTTAACAGAGCTGAATTACATGGTGACATTAATTCAGATGGAATATTAATACACTTTTGATTTATCTTTATAGATATGGATTTGTATCATTTTTGGACAACGTAGATGTACAGAAAATTGTAGAAGTAAGTTTTTTAATTGGAGGAATCTATATGGAAAGCCTAATTTAGAGCCTTATATTTGTTTTTTGGAATGGGGAGCATAAAGAAAATTTTTTTCAATGAAAAACAAATCTAAATATTAATAAATATTTAGATTTAAATAAATCCATTTTACAATTCAGAATGTAGATGGCTTTTTTATCAAGCTTTTACTGCTGAAAAGTGATTAATTCCTTAATGTCTCAACAAATAGTCATCAAATTAAGTACAGTGAAATCTTGGATTGCGAGCATAATTTGTTCCGGAAGAGTACTCTTAATCCAAAACACTCTTATACCAAAGCAAATTTTCCCATAGGAAACAATGTAAAGTCAGATGATCCATTCTACACATCCAAAAATATTCATTAAAAACATTTTCAATGGTATTTTATGTAGGCATGATTGTACCTAATATCTGAAACAAGTAACAATGATTAACACACAATATAAAGTAAAAATAAAACAAATTAACCAGCACTTTAACTTTTGCTAGAAGATTTTGAGGCAGGGGTCCCC
>JANHZU010007755.1:232077-243789 GCA_032468055.1 Acrochordus granulatus | reverse complement strand
CTCTGTATTAAGATTCAAACAGAAGGTACCGGAAATATGTACACAAAATTTAAACAAACACAATTTTCAGAACAAAACGGCTTCTTCAGCCAAAAGTCAATACTGAGTAGTCAGTATTAAAGACTTGCCACTTTAGCCTATGGAAGCTGTTTCTTCTGTTTTTTCCTGCCTTTGAATACTGCATACAAATTTCCTGTATTTTCTGATTGTATTCTAATAAAGAGACTGAGACATAATTATGTATGGTCATTATACCATTAAAACAACAAATCTAATGGTGGCCTGAGACTTTTGCACAGTACTGTATATATATATCATTGAAAAACTAGGTGGACCAGCCCTGCCAAATGACATGCATATGCAGAAAGAGTGTGTGCGTGTTCGCAAAAAGCAAAACAAAATACAAAATCAGGAAACAGCCCCACAGTCACATTCTCTGTCAGGAACTCTGGCCAGTTAAAGAGCTCACAGCACAATGTCACTGCTCCAGTTGGAACAGATTTTTGTGGTTTGGCACTTGTTCACTGGCGCTTACAACATGTCAGACCCTAGAAGGCTGGATGGTGTGAGAAAAGAGCAGCAGTGATTCAATGCGATCTCTTGGCATTTTCAGTCCAGAGGCTGCTCTGTGGAGCATGCACGAGCTCGCCAGCAGCGGAGGAAGAGGAGGAGGAGGAGGAAGAACTGTGAATTATGTGTCATGAGCCCTTCTATTGAGTCAAAGGCGTCACAGGAGTTTGCAAAGCGTCCTGGTTTCTGTATCCTTGGAGATGATATCAGATTGCCTTTTCCCATCCTGCTGGAAGGTTGTTCACTTGATTGTGTTATTTCTCTCCCAGGGATAAACAAATGGAGCATGATTACTCTGAATTGCAGCTACTGGGGACAGATATTAATGTGCTACTTTTTAATTATTGTTGTTAAAGATTTTTCCCATAAGTAAAAACAAACCCATTAAAGGAAATAGATAAGAAGAAAAAGATAGTAAAGTGCAAAGCAAAAGAGAAGAACAAAAAAGAGAAACAGCTAAAGAAATTAAAGTACAGTAGATGATTTCCAATATTAGTGTGCTAGTTGACAGGGCTTTTAGATTTGGGGAAAGGACTGCTTTATGGTCAAGTTGATACTTAGAGCCATCTCAATAGGATGGGAACTGCTGCGGTTCACTGTGCACATTAAAGAATATTAAAAAACCAAATCATACAGACCAAAGCTCTACCTCTACTGTTTCTTTCACACTAATATTGGTCTTAAAGAAAATAACTTCTTTAGAACTTTGTGTGTAATCATTGTCTTGGACAAACAGTTTTGCTTTCTTTGCCCCAGTTTTGCAAATGAACACACAGTGTTCATTGGAGCTGCTTAAAGATTTAATTCTGATTAAAGTATATTCACATTTCAGTTTGTGGTATCTATTCCTAATCAGAAAACTATTTCTGCTAGCCAAACTGCAACAGGTCCTGAGAGAAATGCTATATCCTACATCAAATTATGACTTGTGTAATTCAGTATTATAGATTTCTATTTCTCCAGTTCTGTGTTGAAGCAGCTTGGAATGAAACTCACAGGGTCCACTGGCATGCAATATTTGCTTCATAACTGAGCTATAATTCTTCCCCCTGTCTAAGTTTCTGCTTAAGATCTATTTAGATTAGATTGGGTATATTATTTGAAGCATTTCTGGAACTAATAAAATAATAGAATATTCTATTACCCAATGGTCTGTTCCATAGATAAAACAGCAAGTGCTTTACAAAAGAGTGGAAACCTTTTATGGACTTTTTGCTGAAAATAGAAAAAAAGTGACATGGAGATTTCTGGATTTGCTGATTGAAGAAAAGGATGGGTATGGAGAGAAAGTATCTTTGTGGTATAATCTTAAAGAGAAAGGCTAGATAAGTTTGTAGCTGCAAAGAAGGTTGGAAATTGTTTCTTTAATTAACTTTTTCCTGTAATTGTATTGCTTTGTGCACTTTTTCTTTTATCTTCATTTCTAACTTTATATATTTTCATGTTTATTTCTTATCTAAGTAAAACTCTTCAAATATATATGTACAATATATTAACATGTGTGTGTATATACTCCATGGCATGTTATTTTTTGACATAAGAATTTTGACAGCAGAAAAGGATGGGCCAATAGCTATATTAAGGGAGCTAGTGGATCCATACCACTTCTGTCCCCTGACATGCCCTCCAATTAATAATAGGCATAGATCAATTCTCTCAAGTAAGTTTAATTTGGATGGGATAGGAAAATCAAATGTTTGGGTGGAGATAATCAAATGTTCAACAAAAGTCATTCCTCCACATCTTCTGTCCATCTCTTGAAAAAGCAGAAACTCAAATCTCTTGAAGGCTATAAAAACTGCATTCTCTGCTAAATGAAGTACGCCTGTTCTTTCAAGGTCTTTGCAAAAGCCCAGGCAAGAACAGGTAAGGATAAAGAGAAAAGTGTTCATTCTGAATGCACAATTATTTTTTAAGGGTAGCATGATTTGGCCCAAGCATGATACAAATATTACATTCAAACAATTACTTTGTGACAACTGTCAACACAGAGTAGGTACCTGTAAAAACTTTAGAGCTTTTGGAGGTAAGGTGATCCTTGTTAAAGAAACTCAGTCTTCATTGAATGATTGATCGGCTGCTTGGCTGTCAATATACTTTGCTGTCATATTCCACCAGGTTTTGTCCACATCAATAGATTGTAAAAAATAGGATTCTGATAGGCACTTCATATTTAAGAGCTACTCTACACGAGGTATAGTATGGTTATCTCCTTACTGGAAATAATTATTCAATGCAGCTTAAAATGATGAGTGAGAATTTACTGATTATTATATTCATTAGCCTCAGTATTGACATCCATGTAGTTTAGTCTGCTATGTAGTACATCATGGTTTTCTTCTATTTACTGTATGTTTCCAGATAGTTACATATTAGCCATATGATTAATTAAAAAACGAAATGGATGAGAAATTTTATGGTTTATTCAAACATATGTTTTGAAAATGGAGTGACATCTACAATCTAAGTATCTGGTGAGAAAGGAGTCTTCTAGTTTTAATCCCCCAATATTTGATGCATATCTAATTTTATATTTTTTGAGCTGTGAATAATATGTAAAAGGCAACAAATCCATACTGGCCTCTTTTTGGCTATGTTTCACAAGATGCAGGGAGGAAATGTAGCCCATATCTCTGAAATCTCAGGATCTTAACTTTGAGATAAACCACGTTTACTGTATGACAAGCTATGAAAGATCCATCACCATACATTTGTCATGAATCCATTAATACATGACAAATAATAACAATTGCATTCTAGATCTGCCAATTTATAGCATCCGATTGTTCTTACAGACATCCAAAAATAAAAAAGCAAAGAGAAATAAAGTGAATCATACCAGCTGCAGCACTTAAAATAAGTTCAAAAAATGAATTATTTTCACAGGCATTGTTCTAGAAATACATTTTACAAAAATAAAACAATATTCTTCTAAATTTAAACAGAAATAGTAAAATGAAAACACACTGCATTCTAATAAAAATTGCACTGGAAATGGCTATCTTGACTGTAGCTGTCTGATGTGAGCTATTGGTTTTTGTTATGCAGGATGACAGAGTGGAATTTGAGATTTATACCTCTTCTATATTAACATTTAAAAAAAAAATACTTTTTCTGGAAGCTTTTTCATAGGAATGATGGTAGCCGCTCTCTATGATATATGAGATCATTCTGAAGTCAGTCTTCCTTCCTGTTCCAGGGGAATAACATGCTAACTTGAATCTAAATGTTGCCTTTGCTGTTCCACTTCTGTAGTTTATGTCAGCGTCATCAACCAAGGCCTTTCTTTGAAACAAGAGCATAACCACAAAGGATCAATGCAAGTCCCTTGAACGTTTTATGCACATGCAGCAGAGTTGGCTTCAGAACAGTTAGGTCTAAGTGTCAACTGGTACAGTGTAGACTTCAAAGCCTTTCATGCACATAGAAATGGGAAGACTTGAGAAAATATTATGCAAACAGACTCACTGAGTCCCAACAGATGCATTCAGCTTTAAAATCAGTGGTATCAATGCTATTTCCCTTTTCCTTTTATGAGAGCCAGTTTGATCTAGTGGATAAAGCACCAAGCTAGAAACTGGGAGGCTGGGAATTTTTGTCCTGCCTTAGCCATGAAAGCCAACTGGGTGGCTTTGGGCCAATCACTGTCTCTCAGCCCATCCTACCTCACAGAGTTGTTGTTATGGAGAAAATAGGAGAAAGGAGTATTAGATAGGTTCACTATCTTGATTTATTTACAAAAAATAATAAAAGCAGGATAAAATTAAATCAGTAATAAAATAAATGATTCACTGATCCAAAACTGACAATGGTACATCTTCAGATCATGCACTACCACAGCTGGCAATAAGGGTAACTATATTAGACAAATTCATGGACAGCAGTATTTGTTGGCCATTTTTGATTCAACAAACATCCATCTTAAAAGCAGCAGGTTTTTAATTTTGGTGAGTAATGAATAAAGACATTTTACTCTTTTGTCTCTGTTACTTGCTGGAGGCATCTGTCTAATCAGTGTAGAAAACAGGATGCTGCATTCTTGAGATGACTGTTCTACATTTACTCTGATATGTTTCAGTATTGGAATACAGTTCCTCATGTTTAATTCGACCTTGGACTCTAGTTTGATGGAGGAGAGGTGTAGAAGGGGAGGCTGATCATCTGCGCTCATAAGTTTACTAAACTTACCTAATTAGTCACTATGGAGATCAGGGAAATGGAAAAGATGGAGCAAGATAAAGACCCTATGTTCTATGTTGCATCTTTGAATAGATCTCCTTGGCTTTCTTCCTCCTTTGGTCCTGAGGCAAAACAAATCTCAGTTAAATGATGACAAGAACTGACTCCCTAGATGCAGGCCAAAGGAACTTACAGGATGCAACTGGAGGAAGTGATAAGCAAAAAAGCTTAATGCATGTTTCTTAACTTATGCCCTCCAGATATGCCAGAAGTTTCAGCCAGTACATAACTATCATCCAATATATGTGTAGGCACCCTTGTCTGGGAAATTGTCTGTGGAAATCAATAGGATTTAAGCAGTGTGAAAGAAAGAAAAGAAAGGCAGTAACTCTAAGAATTTTGCATCTTCAAAAGATCTTTCCCACTGCCCTCACCCTTCGAGTCTTCTTTTTTTCTGAATATAACCTCCTGTTAAATTTCTGTAGAAAAAATTGTTCTGACCATTTAATCTACTGTATTAGCTCAAAGTGACATACAGGAATGGATTTGGATTTAGCTGTCATTGTGTCCTAAATAGATAAAGGTAAAATTTTCCCCTTTTGGTTGTGTCCAACTCTAGGGGGTGATGCTCATCTCCGTTTCCGAAGACACTTCTATGGTCATGTGACCAGCATGACTATATGGTGAAGTGCACAGATGCTGTTAAATGCCCTAAATGGGGATGGTAGCAAGCACAAAGTTTGTCCCTTATATTCAAAATTCAGTAAACTGAGATATGTTAAATCAATTTTATTCTGAATAAAATGGAACACAAGATGTTGCATGTACATTTTTCTAGTGAATTCTCATCCAAGCTCTGACCTACCTAATCCGTTTTGTGACTATGTCATGTCCCTTTAACTCATTAGTTCATACTTTGGAAATGACAAATCATGAGAGGTGAAACAGAGATGTTCAAGTACTCTTCTTTTGTAGATATTAACTTGCATATTCAAAGGACTGTCTAATTCTTTCCTGGTGTTCATTACTCATTTAAAATATTTCATTTTATTACATGAAATTAATGAACAAAATCAAATCCATGCAACTAGTTACCGGATCCAGGTTACAAAAATTTTGATGACTGCAAGATACCAGCAAAATGTTAATCTCTGTTGCCATCTGAAGTTCCTCCAGAACTTTGCTGCTCGGATGTAACCTCAAAATGAATAATCATGGCCATGAAAAAGGAAAAATAAAATTGAAATGTTATAAACAAAATAGTTGAAAGTCTTACTTGTGCCAGATTGGAAAATAAAAAAGTTACTTCAGACACTGATAAGCAATATATATGCATAATCCGTTGCTGTAAATCAGGTATCCTGTATATTCTTCAGATGGCTATGTTTTGGATTGAAGGTGGCCCCTCTGTCCCAGGGCCCCAGCTGGGACAGAGCTCCACCCAGAATAGGTGGGAAGAGATGTGATTGTAGCAGCTTTTCTTGTTAAAGGTGCCTTAAGATCATCAGATTCTGAGGTAGACTTTCAGCTGGGAGCAGGAAATAGTGTCTGACAAAATGCAACACTTTTGCTAGGATCTTTGCCTGTGGTTTGCCATTTTCAGCACTGGATCTTAGTACTAAATTCATAAGCTGTTCAGTGGCATTGGTAACAAACTGCAGTGATATCAAAATGATGTGGTGTTTTAATCATGGTACAAGCAGTGATCGTGTGCTCCTTCTTCCATCCTCACAGTTGTCCATGGGGTGGTTAATTCTTATCTAGACTTCTCCAACACAGGTACTTTCCAGCTGTATAGGCCAACTGCTAGAACTCCCCAATCAGTATACAATTGCTAAGAATTCAGTGAGTTGAAGTCCACATCTCTGGAAGATGTTCAGATAGGGCATATTGGCCTCAGTGTATACCTAGGAACATTGATGTGATGGTTTAAATTCAATGTCGGAAAAGTGTTTAAGAGCATGTGAACGTTTGATGACTCAAGCAATTTTGAGCTGTGTTACCTTAAAGAGCAGCTTATAGATAAACCAATAATTATGTTTTTTCATAAAGAAGTCTTATTTTGTTTTAAAATAAACTTGACCTCCAACAGTGCAGTCAGATTGCTGAGTGCTTTAATGCTCACAAGATTACCAAGACCTACTCTATGTGAAATGAGTCCTGTTCATTTCCACAGAGTAGAATACTTGACTTCTTTATTTATTGAGATATTTACATATTCCACTTTTCCCCAGAAGCTGAAATGGTTTCGGGTATCTGGTAAACAGTTAAAAAAATAAAAACAATTAAGCAACTGCCCAGTAACACAAAAGAAGGAAAAACTACAACTAAAAGCTTGATGAAAGAGATATGGCTTAAAAACTTGGGGAAAATGTCACAGAAAGGAACAAACCACAGATATATAACTATTGCTATGAATTTCTGGCTGTAATTGGACGTCCTGCTGACTATTGTATTTCACTAAATGCAATTTAGCGTTTAGTACAGGTTTCTTCATGCATTTTAAAGTGTGCAGGGAAGACTTCAAAAATATATTTGTTTGGACCATTAGGTTACGACTATCTAGCAACTGCCATTTCCCACCAAACATCATCTCTGTAGAGGCAGGAGATCCTCTTGAATCATATGGGTTGAATTATACAGGAACACTGAGCAAACATCCCAGACTGGGTGAAATAGATAGCAGCATTGGCCTGCACTTTTCTGGGCTCAGAGCTAAGCAGGGTCAGCTCTGCTAAATACTTGAATGGGGAATCATCAAGAATATCAGGGCTGTAGGCAAGACTGGGATGCCAAACAAGCTTTCCAAAGGATAATGGCAAACTACAGTACTTCTAAACTGTTTCTGGTGAAATGAATGGATTTATTCATGAAGTCAGCAGAAGTTGAGTCCAGCTCAAAAGAGATTTGACTTAATTTTTTTAGAGAGGGTTCATTCTTAACTTAGAAAGTTACTACATGTCATGTTCCATTTGCTGTGGGGAAACTTCTGGGAAGGATTTATTTCTTGCAGGACATCTTCAGAAACTCTACTTTTCTGAATTTCTGTTGGTTAATCTATTTCCCAGTCATAGCATATGCCTTGGAGTCACTGGATTTCACTAGGATATTTTTAAGAAAGGACAGTACATTCAGAAAAGAGGAGCTATAATACTTGGAAAACATTTAATTCATCCAAAGTCTTCCAAGTTCATTCTTGTGTCTTGAGGACATCTAAATATATGGTTTTGATTTCCTTTCTCCAACTCATCTTATTTATTCCTATCTATCAAACTTTGTTAAGAAGTAATTCAGAAGCCCCTCATCAATCTTGCACACCCTTCCCCTCACCTCCAGAGGGAAAGGTCTGCTGTTGTACAAACTCGATTTCCGGAATTTTTGAAAGAGTCTGCTGTGCTTCATTTTGTTTTGAGTGGCACAATTATCAGTAATTATTGGGAAATGAGCAGGAGTCGAAGCAATTCCAAAACTGCCCCAGAATAAGCTAGTCATTGTTCTACCAAAACTAATGGAAGCCGCCCCCCCACCAGTTTGGTGAATTACATTCTGAAATAGTTAGGCATGATAGCTTCCTTTTCAAAATGGCAAATGAAATCAAGCCTAAATGTCACAAAGTTCAGGATGAAAATAGATGTTATAAAAGGAATAATGAGAGAAATATGTAGACCATTTTACCACAGCAGAACTTCCTTCTTATACTGTACTTCAAAATAGTTCAGCTTTTAAGGATTTACACATCTAAAAAAGCAGATTAGAAAAATCCTCTGCACCCATCTCACCTCTGTTCTCTCTCTGAGGGCTTGGATGAAGAACTGTCCTGTCCTCCTTTTTTCTTAGGCGTTTGCCTGGGAAGTACACAGCAACAGATTTTAGCCAGTTTATGGTCTTGTAGTCAAGGCACGAGGAAGCCAAGCCGTGGAAGCCAACCTTGGGCCAGTCACTCTCTATCAGCACAACCCATCTCACAGGGTTGTTGTTGTTGTGGAGAAAATGGCAGGAGGAAGGAGTGCAGCTTGCCACCTTGAGTTGTTTATAAAAATTATAAAGGTGAGATGTAAATGAGAATACCAATAATCTTTCCTCTGCTGCAGTATCTGAGAATGCCAGATCTTTTGCCTAGAGTCAGTAATCTCTCTCTCTTGGTCCTGACCTGGGTTCTCTCACTGTTCCACTTCTGCTCCAGCTGTCAGCATCCACTGCTGTTCTGGTCATTGCTAATAGCAGCTGTGGCTTATCTCCTTCCTCCTTCTCAACCACCCCATTATGGTCATAGGCATCAATACTTGTCTCAATAATGCAAACAAAAAACAAAACAACCCTCAGTCATCCAGGGAATAAAACATATATGGAGGCTTCTAAATCTTGTCATCTGGACTTTAATTTTTGATGTTATCGCTGAGCTTTCAGCTTCATCATGAAGCCTTTATCAAAACCAGTTAAAATAGGAGAAGGAAAAGACTCCATAGATGTAAAATAGACTTATCACCATCTCCCATTGCTCTTTATTTCAATCAGCCCCAATCCAGGAATCTTCATGGCAAAGAGAAATAATCATCTATAAAGCAGATTGAATAGGCATGTAGCTGTCCAAATAAGAATATGTGCTACCAGCCTTCTTAGGAGAATCAGAGACACCAGGAAGAATGGTAGGGATGAACATTCATATTGTTTTCAAGAAACAATAGACTGAACCTATATCATTGACATAGTTTTAAGAAAACAGAGATACTCAATCTGTTATTTGAAAATATATCTTTATTATTTAAATCAAATAGTTAGTATGCAGCATTATGATATTGTAATAGATAAATGTATGAAAAAGAAAATCCTATGTAGAAAATAGTCCCTAATCATATAAGCGCACATCATTTCTCCCTGCTCTGGTCTTCATGTATTCGTTTAATTGTTAATACTGAAGCCACATTCAGGATTCAGATTTCATAAAGAGAATGTAAAGAAATCCTCAGGTTACAACCATTCATTCAGTACCAATGAATGATGGCACTGAACAAGTGGTACTTATGACCAGTTCTTGGAATTCTGGCTGTCACAGTGGAACTACAGACACATGATTTTGATTTCCAGTGCTTGCTGCCAGCTTCCTACAAGCAAAGGAAAGCCAGCAGGAGTCATAAATCATAGTCACATGAGGTCCTCACTTAATAACCACCCAGTACTTTCTTAACAACAGGATTCCAGGATTCCCAGAAATGCTGTCACTAAATTAAGCAGTCATGTGACATCATACTCAAAGACTGTATTGCTTTGTTGCTGTTGTTGTTGTTCAGTCAACAGCCGTGTCTGACTCTTCACAACTTAATGGACTGCAGCATGCCAGGCCTCCCTGTCCTGCACTGCCTCCCAGAGTCCCCCAAAACCCATGCCTATCATATAGATTATGCTATCTAACCTGTCATCCTCTGCTGTCCCCTTTGCCTTTTGCCTTAAATCCTTCCTGAATCACAGTCTTTTCTAATGAGTCCTCTCTCTGCATGAGGTGGCCAAAGTATTTGAGATTCAGTATCTGTCCCTCCAATGAGCAGTCAGGGTTGATTTCTTGTAGGACTGACTGGTTTGATCTCCTTGCAGCACAAGAGACTCTCAGAAGTCTTCTCCAGCACCACAGTTCAAAGGCATCAGTTTCTTCAGTGCTCAGCCTTCCTTATGGTCCAGCTCTCACAGCCATACATTACGACTGGGAAAACCATAGCTTTGACTATATAGACCTTTGTCGGCAAGGTGATGTCTTTGCTTTTTAATATGCTGTCTAGGTTTGCCTTAGCTTTCCTCCCAAGGAGCAAGCTTTTTTTAAAAAAAAGTTCATGGCTGCAGTCACCATCTGCAGTGATCTTGGAGCCCAAGAAGGTAAAATCTGTCACTGCTTCCTTTTCTTTCCCTTCTATTTGTCAGGAAGTGATGGGACCAGATGCCATGATCTTAGTTTTTTTAATGTTGAGTTTCAAGCCAGATTTTGCACTCTCCTCTTTCTTTCACCCTTCCTGTATTGCTTAGCAATGCAGTTCTGGTCCTAATTGCCATTGCAATCTGAGAATTATATGTAGATATATAGATAGATAATGATAGATATATATCTATAAACAATGATAACAAAGACAATGCCAACAGCAGCAGATGGACATGAGAAGTTTAAAATCAACCAAGAGGAAACTGAATTAGTTTGAGAATTTATTCCTTAGATAAAAAAATTGTTCACAATGGCAGTTCTACACCTGAAATCAAACACAGGATAACCTTTGGCCACACTGCAATGGTTAACTTGGATAAGATCTGGAAAAACAGAAACATTGATATAAATACAAAAAGCAGGCTAGTTAGAACAATAGTCTTCTCTATAATGATGTATGGGTATAAGTGGTGGACACGAAATAAGGCTGACCGAAGAAAAATTGATGCCTTTGAATTGTGGTGCTGGCGAAAATTATTGCATATACCATGGATAGCCAAAGTAACCAACAGAGAGGTGCTGAAATGTATAAAGGCAAACAGATCATTCCCCCCGAGAGAGGCACCACCTTGCTGTGGTTGGGGGGCTTGTGTGCTCTGAAAAGATGAGAGCTCTGCCAGAGGTTCAACCAGACTGGAAAGATCTCATCAGAGGAGTCAGACGAAGAGTGTCTCCCACCTATAAAAAACATGAGAAGTAAATTACAGAAACCCATACTGGCTTGGTTGTCCCCTGGGCTAACAAGGACCATGCTAGATGTTGTTGGTATTCCTGGACATCTAGTGAAAAATGGGTGACAGGACTCCATTGGAGAAGGAAATGGCAACCCACTCCTGGATCCCTGCCAAGAAAACCCCATGGACTGCAACAAAAGGCTAAAAGACAAGATGCCAGAAGATGAGCCTCTCATATCAGAAGGATTTACAAGTAGCTCCAGAAAGAGTGAAATGGCTGGGCCAAAGCTGAAAGGATGCTCAGCTGTAGACATGTCTGGAGGT
>JANHZU010007755.1:208880-221553 GCA_032468055.1 Acrochordus granulatus | reverse complement strand
CTACATGAAGCAGTTGGGTGAAGTCATTCAATAATTTAGATTCACTCATGCCCTGGGCACTTTCTGATTGGACTACTGCAATGTGCTTTAAATGGGGCTGCCATTGAAGAGCATCCAGAATGTTCAGCAGGTACAAAATGCAACAGCATGTTTCATTTGATACATATGTCCCATCTGCCCTGAAGTGAAGGCTGCAGGGGTTGCCCATATATTTCTAGGTTTAATTCAAGGTGCATTTGTAGAGATGAGCAATCTCAAATAGCTATGCTGCATCTCAGGCAAGATTATATGATTCTGAATCCCAAGACTGGTGAAAAATTTAAAGGGAAGAATTTCATCCTCCTCTCTTGCTAGTTAAGCTCTGATGTTAATTCGCCAAATGGTATCTGTAGTGCAATATTATTAAACATTATGATGCAATCATTAAAAAGTAAGTAGTAAAAAATTAAAGTCTTTGGTTAGTGAAAACTTTATAAACTAACAATTATTGCACAGATGTTTGGTTCATAGTACACCTGAGCCCAAGACAGCACCCTCAAGGGGTGTCAAACTTCTTTCTTCTGATCTGCAATCAGCTAAATCTGTATTTTTCAATCTTGTTAACTTTAAGATGTGTGGACATCAGATCCCAGCATTCCTGAGCCAGCACCTAATCAGCTGGCCTATCTGAGAGAATCATGTGTAATCCAGAACCCTAGCATAAGGCAAAGACACTCTCAGATCAAACTCAACTCCATGTATCTTTTGGCAATAATGCAGGTGTGGTTTACCACTTCTTGGATGCACAGTATTTCAAATTTCTCAGTCTAGCCTACAGACCTGGTATTCCCTGGAAGTCTCTCATCCAAGTACTGACAAAATTCTACCTTACTTACGCATTTCAAGATCAGGCAACATTGGCTGGCTATTGCCATTTATTTTTAAATTCAATCCCATTGTGCACTTTAAGAGTCGCTGTGAAATCAATCTGTTCTGAAAGTCTAATTAATGATCTTAACTTGCAGATTTTTGTGAAGTGCACATTTTATCAACTGGGAAGAAGCAAACAAATAATAGATTAGGGCAAAGATGGAATGAAGTTTTAATATTTTCTTCCCTGGTGCAGCCAATGGATACAGAAAACATTTATGGATACAGAAAACATTCATTCCATTTGAATGGAATTTGCCTTTTTTCATTTACAAGTCAATATTTGAAATGAAATTAAATTATTTAAGTCATTCATTCATTCCTGAATTTTCATTCCTGAAAATTCATTCCTGAATTTTCCAATATCTATTACAAAAAATGATCCAAAATACATTTGACTAAAAAAATCTGTTTCAAATATTGCATACTAGGAAAAATCACAAAGAAAACTGTATCTTTGGAGATACATGCTCCAAAATGCATACTGCCATTCTTACAAAGTTTTTAATTGTCTAGGTTTACAAAAAACAACTTTTTAAAAATTCATATTTTTAAGAACTGTCATAAAATAGACAAATCAAAAAGAAAATAAAAAGAGGAAAATAAAAGAATGCAATAAAAGAAAAACAATACTAAAATTAGGAAATATAGTATATAAATGATTTCTGACCTCCTTTTCAACAGATAACTACAATCTTATTGTTCTGCTTCCCTCTTAAATATTTTGCAGATCCCTTCATCCCTTCATTTAACCACATCTTCTTAATCTTCAAATCCATAAATCATTCATTGACCAAAACTACTTCACATACAGTAGTTAGAAATATGAGAAACTTAGATCAATGGATATATTTATCTATACCTATTGATGTCTGCAAAAAAAATTCCACTTACGATCATCTTAGGGGTGGGAAGAATCATTGGGGGGAAAAATCTTGAACTTGCCAAACATATTCACGTGTCTTAATCCTTGTCAATTTATTCTTCTTAAAAGCAACACCTACTAACCAACTGACTTGGCATTAAATCTGGATGGTCCGAGATTACTCAGTCACTTGATGGGGCTATTACAGTAGAAATAGTTATTGTATACTGATTTGTGAATACAGATTTGCTAACTAATTCTAGCACAGCATAACAATACCTTCTTTAAAGGGAGCAAATTTGTTAACAGAAAAGTAGAATAAAAAGGCATAGTCCAAGCTGACTGCAGATATGAATGTGAACATTATAGCTCTGATCTATTAAAATTAATTGCATGATTGGACTTTTTATAATTTCCCATTAGGGAAAAGAGAACGAGATTTCATTAGGCAGAACGATATCCTGTCTTGTTAAAGTATGATATGATTGGCTGAAAAATGTCTTCATTTGAGTTCCCTACACTAGACTGCATCCTCAATTGGATTAGACTGGAAAGCAATAACGTTTTTTAATCTGAAAGATTCAGTAAGATTAAAATGGGGAGAACTGAAGTGGATTTTCTATCTAAGGACTGCAAGCTCAGTAAGGATTCCGAAATAAATTTCTGAGTTGAGCATACGCTGACAGTTTTCTTATTGGCTTGATTGTTTTAAATTCAAAGTACATCCATCTTCTATCTTGAAGTTTGGAACACGTGGCTGTCCATAATTATGTTTTTCAGAATCTTTTGGCCATGTTGATTGAGTTCAACACTCATAGCAACATCAAACATCTCTTTGAGTAATGCCTAATCACACTGAAAGTCCACTACTTTTGTGTAAAACTTAAAAGTGGAAATATCTAAAACAATCAATATTTAATGAATTGTGTGATTTCAATGCCTTAAAACTGGTGTCTTTTTCAGTTAATTTTAGCTACTCTTTTGTTCACTTGATTAATTCTTTTTAGTTAACAGTGGTGAAATTACTTTTGAGAATGCATCTTCACATGAGCAGGCCAAGATTTTACTTGAAAAATATTCACCCATTTCTCATGTTTCACACTTTATCTTATAGTTTAGAATTTATTGACTGTGGATAAAAATAATTACAGCTGACTACATTGGCGTAAGAGTATACTCTTTGCTACTATTTCACAGGTTCTTTATTGACTTTATTTTCTGAGAATGGGAAAGAAAATAAAACAGTGTGATTATGCAAATTTGATGTGTGCACAGCAAAAGGATCACACTTACTTTCTCTTCAGCTTTTTCAAATCATATAGGGGCTGAATCTCCATGCAAAAACAAATAGAGAAAAGCTGGTAGCCTGATAGGAGACTTAAATAAACAATGGCTGCCAAATGATTTGCAAGTGTCAAGAACATCTGGCTTCTACAGAAACTCCATGGCTTGTGATGGTTGCGGGTTCAATCTGGCAAGAAGGTTACCTACACAAACCACAGTGAAGTGTACAGTGTGACTTGTATGGGAGAATTTCCCACTGAGTACCTTTCCTTTTATAAACACACTGTAGAAAATAGTAGATCAGCTGGTAACATTGAACAATAACTTCATGCTTCATGGCTTATGAGGTTTTAATCTCATGCCTTTTTTATTTTAAAATTATTCTGTTTGATTGCAAAAGTATGCTTTTCCCCCTCAGAAAAAAAACAGCATAATAGCTGTTTCTAATTCACTTTCTTAATTTTTCCTGTTCTATCTTAAAAGAGCAATATGATCTGAACGATATACAGTAACTGTGCAGGTTCCATTTGATGGGATTGAAACAAATCCATTGGGATCAATGTGCTGCTCCCTGTTAGGGAGTTTTGAGCAGTTTCTGGCAAAATTTGTTAAAGTGAGATGATAATAACAGAAACAGGAGTCGTATTAGAAATGGAAATATTTTCTTCAGGAAGAAGATACAAATAAAGTATCTCAAGAACTTATGGGACAACAGCATGGAGGAAAGAATAAAGGAGATCAGAAAAATCAAGAGTTTTAACAATCAGGGATCATAAGAAAGAGCAGGGAGAAACAAAGGAGATGGAGGAGGCACAAGAGAAGAAAGAAAAGTGGAATGGTTGGTGAGCAGAAACAAGAAGAAGAGAAAGAGAGGTGAGCCAGATGATGGAGAAGCAAAAAGAAAAGCAGTCTAGCAACAAGAGTTCGGCAGTGGGCAAGTTGAAGAGGGAGGGAAAAGCAATGGCAGCACAAAGGCTCAGAGGCTAGAGAGGCACAGTGTCATGAAGAGCTGGACAGGGAAAAAGAGACTGAATAGGAAAAAAGTGTGGGAGTAGTAGTGGGAGATAGAACAGAGACAGGCTGAAAAATGAAGAGGAGAAAAAAACCTGAGACGTGACTGTGAATGTCAGAAGGATGGATAGGTGCAAAAGGAGAGTGAGAAAGGGGTGGGAGAAGGAAAGGCCAAGAGAAGCAAGCAGGACAAAGGGGAAATAAATGCCTGTGTCAAAAGAGGAAGCCATCAAGGCCAGAAGACAACTTAGCGGAGCAGCAGTACCACAGCACTGTGAAGTAGAAGGCCATAGTGGGTGTCCACCTAGAAATGGTTGGTCATCCTAAGACAGGGGGGGGTCAAATACGAACACAGATTTAGGAAAGCAATAAGTGTATCTAATAATAATAAAGGGAAGGTTTTAAAATGTTGGAAACATTCTCAGATGTTAGTTTAGTCAAAAAAAGGATTTTGGTACAACTTGCTGTAAGATTGCTCCAGACCCTAGGACAGCACCAACTCTAGAAATATTATAGCATGCAAGCTATATGCCCAAACACATATGGTTCTCTTTTATTAGCTTCGTCTCAGAAGATCTACTTATTCTTTGTCCAAAGACCTTAACAGCTTTGTTAATAAAAGAATTGCAGACAGAGGAGAACGAGAGTATGACTAGGTTGGATCTGCCTCTTTCACTAATGCAAGGCTGTTAGTCAGGGGAGGGAACTAGATGCCAGCAATCCTACATTTTAAAAAAAATCCTCCAGCATAACAGCATCCTATAAAATATTAGCCACCTGGTAGATTAGAGATCTTTATCAAGAGATAGCTGGTGCTGCTCTGGTCCTATGTCTGAAGGCCATATACAGAAGAATAGCACATGACCCTGAGGCAGAGAGGGCTAACTTGCTTTCCTAGGATTATATGAAGCTCTTGTTTGAATTCCAAAAGCTTCTGCAAGGCTTCAGGCCACCTATGGCATGAGCTGTGTGAGTCCTGATTTGTTGCAGAGAGGAAGCAAAGAGATGGGAAAAGGGAACTAGAAATAGTAAAACAGGTGCTCTGTTCCCTTTAGGTCAGGTCTCACTTGCTTTGCTTAAATCTCACCCATCATTAGCTTTAGACTTCCAATGGATTACAAAAGAAAGGAAGAAAAAAATGGCTATCTCTTTGTTTCAGGTGTCTTGGAAAAGAAACACTCTCACTAGGTTAAGTCTGGAAGTGATAACAGTGGCTAAGATTCATCTCTACCTCCTGCAGATGAAAAATAAAAACAGACCTAACTATAGTTACTAGTTTACTAACTCACAACAAAAATCTTTCCACCTTGTCAGGACTCGGTAAATACGCCATAGCATCCACAGTGGCTTCGCACAGGAAATGAACGGGCCATGATTTTTCCCTATGAAAGAGAGCATAATGCATCCCTAATAATCAAGACTGAGAGGAAAGATGCTCCTTTACCATTCACTGAATGAAGAACTGAATATTTTTCACACTGTTCTTAATGAAACTATTTGAAACGCTGGTGAAACAGAGATAGCAAAAACAGAACAGATTCAAGAAATACATTTTAGGTTGAGAATGCCAAGTGCTTCTTCCATATTATCTCAGAAGCTTTCACAACAGGCTTGTAATGTAGGAGATTGGGAAAAATCCATTCACTTGGCATTTTAATATGAATGTATCCAGTGTGGATTTTCTAAGAATAGACAAGAGCTGCAGCATAGGTAATTGATATCAATAGTTAACATATGAAAAATATGCAAATGTACAGGTACCGGAAGAAAGACCCACAGTTGGGCACATTATTGGGAAAAGTGCAGCAAAATGCATTGTACAGTATTAAGAAAATCACTTGTAAAACTATGTAGGTTGGGAGACCCATATACAAAATTCATGTACTAAAGAAAGTAAGTACTAGTGTGTATGAAAGGAAAAAGACAAAAAAATGTTTTTTAAGTAAATAGATGCAGAAATGAGGAATTGCATAAAATTGCTTCTGATAGAGCTGGAGCAGGCAACTGTAAAAAAGGTTATAATATATAATTTACAGTACAGTATAATACTATACATATACATGCACACAAATATGCACCCACACACACACCCAGTGTGTGGCAACTGACTGGGAGCAGCTTGTTTAAGACCAGTTAGAAAGGTCAGGGCTGAGTTTTTCAGAAATCTTTCCGTTCCAATACAATTGTATCTTACTCTGTCATAGATCAGATTTTTATATACTACTGTAAGGCATAGAAATAAAACACAGTCGTGCAGTTTATAAAACTTTCTTGGCTTGAATTCCAAGTGTGAATGGGCGGAGGAAACTTACGATTACTTTCTCTCTGCCTTCCTCCAAGTTGTTAACAGCTTGTTCTAGTACTATCAAAAACACAGAGAAGTCTTGCCCTATGACTGAGCTGAGCTAACTACGCTTGTTAGCAATGAGTTTCTCTCTTTCTCTCTTTTTATAAATAACTGGGCCCACTCCTGCTCAAGGGCCAAAGGCCACATTCTCATGTAAAGAAAGCTTGCAGAGTTGCTTGCTCTACGGTCAACAACAGGTGGGAAAGATTAACCCTTTGAAAGTTATGCTCCTGAGAATCTCAGAGGTCATGATGTTAAGGTGGAGCTGGCTGTCATCAATGAACAGTAGAGCCTATTCATACCCTCACGGTGGATTTATGCTCCACATCCGAAAGCACTCAATGCGAGGACATTTTTGTTCCTCCTATTAGCATAGCTTCCTCAAATCAGTGGTGGAAGATGGAGTGGAGAGAAGGCTCTATGAATGCCTCTTAAAAAAAGATCACATCTTACGTCAAACTATCGTACCCCACAGCATTCCGGGCTTTGAAAGTGAAGTTTTTCGAGCTCTATGTGACAATACCAGAGACTGAAGTCAAGGCTTTTCACTGAGTCATAATCGCACAGCTTAAAAGTCACTGGATTATTTTTTGGAGTTTTCCTTGAAGCACTCTGTGAAGAAGCATGCTGGCCTTGATCTAGAACCACCATTTGGTTCACAAGCTGTTTATCAGCCCTGACCTATGAAAAGGTAGACTTTCAGTTCATGAGGTTTTCTCCTTCTCCTCCCACTCTTGTATGCAATCAGGTGAAAATAACGGCTCAGCAAAGTGAGTATCTGAAGCCGAAATCTATCCAAAGGTGTGCGGGTTTTTTGTATTTACTGCCTTTTCCACATACACCAATTTCTCCTTTTTCTTACATGTGTTCTTGATTTCAGTAGCCTAATTTATTCAGTGCCACTAGAAGTGATGAGAGCTGCCAATTCACATCATGTTAAAAATGAAGCAGACACATTCATGGAGAGGAGAGCTGCGTCAAGATTCAAAGGACTGTTTTGCTTTATGATGTTTTGACTGAAACATCTTTTCAAGAGTGTATCCTGAAACAACACACCTCCTGTTTTTCAAAGGGAAAATGAAGCTCTCACTTTGCTTCCCTTTGCATCACTCTAATAACCCCTCTGATGCTCCTACTAACTGGATGAATTGCAAATTGCAAGTTATGCACATGCTCAGAAGCCTCATCTGGCTACCTGTGTTGCCTCTGGTCATCAAAGCAAATGGCAGCTGCCTCAGAGAGACCTGGAAGATAGGGATCTTGGTGTCTGCCAGAAGTGATGGTGTACAGCATCTCAAGAGTCCAGATAGCAACTCTTTAATACCAGTCATTGGTGAAAGGCAGTAATAGTAGTTGTCACATTCATTGTTGGCCTATTCGTTTCCTAGATGCAGCTAATCAGCCAATGTCTGATGCAGCAAACTAGATTGGATGCATCCCTGGTGGGCCTATGCATATTACTGGAGGGGAAGGCAACACAGTGGTGTTCTGTAATGTGTGTGAATATATATGTTGCATTGATCTGTAACTTATTTGTTGAAACTCATCTTTCCCAACAGCATCTACCAAAGCCTCGTGAGCCTGGAAAAAGACACAGCTGCTTTCAGAAGTTGCTGACAGGTGCTCTGAGTATCCCCATATTCACCAAAGCATCTTTTTCTTTCTAATCCAAAATATCACACAATGCTACTGTAATGTCAGCTCTGCACTTACGAGCTTTGCTCTTAAGTCATAAGTGCAGCTTGGAAGCAGTCGTTTCCACTGCAAAAATGCACCTATGAATTGTGAGAGAGCAACAAGTTTCTAAATCAATTATGCCTCATGCTGGGGAACTGAAACTCTGTGTGGCCTTTTGCTAGACTGTAATTCAGGCAGTGACATATCACTTCTGACCTAAGGGCAACACATAGCTCTAGTTTGATTTTGGTGGCTCCCCACAGATTCCCCAAGGTTACTGCTGGAATTTGTCAGCAAAGCATCCATTTTTTCAAGGAAGATTAAAGATAGATCTATCAGTGCCATAATCCAGGGACTTTGGAAGGCCAAAAAAGTAAGCAACTTTGTGCCCTGTTTCTACCCAGGTTACCCAAAAATGCTGTCTCTGAATACAAGGAGTCACTAGAAGGACTGTACTTCAGTACAGAACAGAACAACCCTGACATGAAGTAAGGGCTAGGAGCCAAAGTGAGTGGTAAAAAGAAATTTTTCTTTTCATGTGTTATTATTGGATATATATATTGCAAAAAATCGCATATTTTTTCAGCAATAAAAATGCCATAACACTAAGACTCTGAAAAAATGTCTGTACTGAAAAAAGTTCAGAAGAATATCCAGAGAGTGATGTTTTACTTTGCTTTTTGAGGCAATATTTTGAATATTTTATGGTAAACAAAAGCTAGCAGATTCCTTAAGCCTGAGACTCCTTTGTGCCTGAGATCCAGGGAAGGGACAACTCTGCATCCATCAGCTCTGGAAGTAATGGACCACTTCTGTGGTGGCTTCTTGGCCCAAAAGTGGAAGGAACATAAAATTGACCTCAACATGACACTCTCCTTTTTCTGCCAGGCTAAAAATGGTTCTCATTTACTTAGCTTGTAGCCTGACAGAAGAAGGAGAGTGTCATGTTGAGTTTTAATGTGACAGCTGGTTGAATAAGTTTGCTTCTGTCTTTCAGATGTCTTGAAATGATGGTTGGATTCCTTGTTTTCCTGTAGTTAGGGTGATTGTTTAACTATGTACTGTATATGCAAATTATATATACTTCATGCATATAACTTTAACATCTATTTTTTCATGAAACCCTAAAATAAAATAAATTTTAAAATGAACGAATACTTTTAAGTGTGGGTAGCTAGAACTTTCAGACACATTCTTTGATGAATTTTTTAAATATACCTTTTCACATAAGTCAATCACCTGCATATCACAAATACTAGTTCAATATACTCCCATGTTCTTTAAAACATCTCTGTCAAACAGTGCCTTCTGTTTTCCAGCTGATAGAAGACATAAAATCAATCTGATGCAAACACACAATGGTCTGAATGAAGAATCTGCAGTCTTGAATCTCTTCACAAGTGCTGCTAACAGAGAAACTGTATAGCAGGTTTGATGGTGGGAATAGCACAGTTGACAAAACCTGGAGTTGGCAGTCAATCACATTTTGAAATTTTAAAAGACACTTGCTATCTTTGAAATCATCAACCATAGTATTCTTTGGATGGGCTCAGGTGATAGTAGTTGGAAGCACAGTATTGTGGTCCTTTTCCTCCTTTCTGCAGGGTTGCTTCCAGTCACTATTAGTGGTAGTAGGGAAGATGTAGCTGCAACCCCTCAGAAATCCATTCTCTCCTTACTTTTATTTAATGTTTACAGGAATCACTGGGTGAGGTCACCCATAATGTAGGGTCAAGTATCATCAGTATATTGATATACTTGATATATTATATATTATATTGATATAAACAATTATATCTCTGGCTTGATATTGATAACAATTATATCTCTGGCTGACCAAATGGTATTTTCTTGATTCTGTCCTGGGTTCTGGAGGCTGTGGGAATGTAATGGAATGTATGGATGACCTTGGAGAATGAAAGGAAGAGATGTTGCCTAGGAAACAATCGGTCAAGAGAGGCAGGAGCCTCCCTATAGTTTAATAGTCAGAGAAAGAAACTTAGCAAGGACCTGCCTTCATGGATCAAGTAGTTAAAAATGGCAGCAGGAAGTCTGTGCCTCAAAGTAGAATTAGTTTATCTAGTTCTGTTTCTTGTCTTAGGGCTGACAGGGGATCTAGCAAAAGCAGGCTAATTGTAGTAAGACTATGTGGGTTTGGGGTAGCTAGGATTCCAGTTCTAAATATTTTCTGCCTTTGATTCTGGGTGGGGTTGCATTTTCCTATTCAGAGCCAGTTCATCATTTGGGGCCCCTCCAGGACTTATGGCTCCTGCTTGAGGAAATTACATTGGGAGATCCTGATGGTTCACTTCCTGGTTGGATTTCTGCAATGTATTTAACGTGGGACTATCCTTGAAACCCTCCAGAAACTAGTCCAGAATGCAGTGGCATGGACAGTAATGGCCATATCTCATTATACACTCATGTAACATCACTGCCTTGTGAGTTGCACTGATTCCCTATAAGCTTCCAAGTAGAAGACAAGATGGTGATTTTCACCTATAAAGTTCACACAGCACAGGATCTGGTTACCTGTGGGCCTACTTTTCTCCAATTATCTCTGCCCATCCCATGAGGTTGCATGAAGTGGATATGTGCCAGGTTCCCTCTCTAAAACAATGCCACTTAATGGGACATAGAATGTATATCTTCTCTGTTGCTGTGTCTTATCTTTTAGGAATAAGCTTCTCTCCACCAAAAAAAACCCCACTATCCTCATGTTCACTTTTTAAAGACATCTTGGACACAAATACTCCCAGAACTGGCATGCTTGTGTTTGATATCAGTTGAACAGAACTGAACTCTGCTGGCATCAATACTCTTTACTTAAAAAGAGAGATGACGAGAACATTAATTATTCATTACTTGGCAATGTATTCAAGAGCATGCTAAATTAGCACACATTTTATTCTGGTGTTTTGTGTTACCTCTGTTTTCTCTAAACCTTACAATCATCAAGAAAAACAGCAATTGCTGCAGTCTAGGATTGGTGGATTGTTTTTTCTTAACAAGCAACACAAAACGTCTTTATCAGAAAATGGAAGAGGGGAAGAAAGAGACAGAGAAATGAAAATAAAATGAAACACCCATCTCAATTTTTATCAGAGAAAGAAAGGGGAAAAAAGATTCAGAGCAAGATCTGTTTAGCAGGCATTCATGTTTTTTGGTGAGTGGTGGGGGGAGAGGTAGAGAATTAGCAATGCAGATAGAGATTGAGACAGAAGAATGGTGACTTTTGTCTTGTGCATTTATTGTCTTGAATTAGGCTATTGTTTATAAATGTGGCTCTGCTGCAGGAGTGGGAGTTCAATAGATTGTGAATTGCATACTAGACCCAATTCTTTCCAAAATTCAAATGGTTCCTCCTCCTTCCAAGCATTGGTTTTAGCTTTTCAGCATGCTTCAAAGCTAAAAGTTTAGGATTTCATGATAATGGGAATTTTAGAATAGCTGAATGCTAGAGAGAATCACAATATGTGACATTCCACAAATAAAAAGAAGGTCATGTCTTACAGCAATATGGTATAATTGTCCTCATATCCTCAGAATCTAGCTCCTGTTTCTCCTTTTTAAAGTGGAGTTAGCACTGCATTATTTGCAGTGAAAAATAATTAAGATAGGGCTTAATCCTTTCTTTGTCAGGTTTTCTCTGTCATCTTTCTTCCTCTTTCATTGCTTTTGTTTTTCTTTTTTAAAAAATGTCTTTAAATAACATTTTTATTAAGCTTTTCTTCCTTCTGTTGTGAGACATAGTTAGAAGGATAGCATTTTCTGCAAAGACAAAACAGTGAAGTTTATAATAATTCAATGTGAAGCCAACCCAATTAGGCAATCCCTTGAAGGAAAATGATCTAGCCAGCATTCATCCTCCCTTGCCACAACTTCATCTTGGTTTTAAAAATGTACAAGGTGGGCAAGACATTGGCTTTTTTTTTAATCTTTATTTTTATAGCATGCCTGTACTGATAGTTCCCTTTGCTTCTAAATAAAATATATGTCCAGATCCTATATTAAAAATTCAAACATAACTTTGAGAAACTGAAAATCTACCTATCAATTGAGCAGTAAAAAATTCATTTACACCCATTCTGATTTTCCTCGTCTGAACTTTATCTGCTCAGGATAAAGTCACTGGGATCATACTTGGTATATAAACTAATATTATTTTACATGTTTCTGGGAGGGATAAGCACCTTTCTTCTCCATATAAATTTAACAAAAAAATTTCTATACCCCCAAAAATATTCTCCTTGTTCCGCATAATCTCAGAGATGAAGGAACTGGGTCTTTCTGATAATGTCTGAAAAAGAGCAGTTGGGCCTCTTGATTGTTGTTGTTGTTCAGTCGCGCAGTCGTGTCTGACTCTTCGCGACCCCATTGACTGCATTACACCAGGCCTCCCTGTCCTTCACTGCCTCCTGGCATCCGCCCACGCCCACTCCCATCACACGGACTATGCTATGTATCAATCTCATCCTCTGCCGTCCCCTCCTCCTCTTCCCCTCAATCCTTCCCAGCATCACCGTCTTTTCTAATGAGTCCTCCCTGCGCATTATGTGGCCAAAGTACTTGAGCTTCAA
>JANHZU010007755.1:167430-177581 GCA_032468055.1 Acrochordus granulatus | reverse complement strand
TCACAGCGGCCAGCAGGGGGGTGGGATTAGCTTACACATAAAAATGTATAGATTGCTATCTTATGTAAGCCGCCAAGAGTCTTTGGAAATTGGCGGCATAGAAATATGTGTATAAATAAATAAAATTATTAAAATGTTCTGGGTCTTTATTATTGCCTCCTTTATGGACATTCAGCCTCTTCCCTTTCTTAAAAATGAATCCATTACCTTTAGGATCCAGTTGAGTAAAGGCTGAGTAAATATATGACTAGCTAGAGCAGTCACTGTGTCTCCTTGACTCACACAATGAAAAGTATAGTATCTGTTTTTATAAACTCAGAGAGCCATGATGGATCTAACTCTGCTGTAGGGTCCAGGTACAAATACACATTTTTTGCTTGTCTCATCACCTGTAGGGGCCATTCACCATTTCCTGAGCATAGGAACAAATGACCTAATTCTCTTCCCATTTACAGCCAACAGGCAAATGCACCTCAGGCCTGGGTTTTCCAGCTTTGATTCAAAATTGCAAGTTTCTTTTTTATATATACAATATCAATGATCAAATAAACTAACTTTATACTCCTTCCTTTTACTTCTAACAATCTTTAGTTCCTTTAAATAATATCATAAACTTTGATTTCCTTTCATTTCTTCTTTGTCTCTTCTCACAAGGTTTTCCAAAGCTTTGACAGATATTTTTTGTAAATCGAATCTAATTTTTTCCAGATTGCTGTTTTGGTTTATTATTTGTATTTCCCTTTTGATTTTTAAAAAATCAATCAGTTTGTTTTGTTTTTCCAGTGAGACGTTCTTTTCCATGTCATTCCTGTCGCCTGTCATTTGTACCTCCACTTTCTATGACATCTGACTTGTTAAATAAAACTTGTTCCTCATTTCTTCCATAATATATTTTGGGCACAGTCTATCCATAGAAGCAAACTTCATTATTGACATTGTTGATACTAATTTCTGGTTCCATTTTCCAAAAATGTTTATCAGTATTTTCAATGTTATAATGATTTGTATCATTTTGTACATCCCAGTTAATTAGCTGCTAATCAGGCCAGACCTGTGTATTTTTCTCCTTTAATTAAAATCTTTACTTCTTCTAGTGTCCAATATTTAAAATTACTTATTTTTATTTTTTCTTGTATTTTCTGTGGGAAATATATATTTCCCACAGGGAGGACTCTTCATAATTAAGTCCAAAATGGTATCTGGACCTTAATTTGTTAACAACTTTATTTAGCTTTTTGCTGTTTATTTTAATATTTTAAATTCTTAAACTTATAATTAAAATGTTCTGTCATTAGGGACTGAATAAAAACTCACCTGGTATTTTCAGACTTGTCAATCTGAAGATCTCTGATATTTTAACAAATAGTTAACAAGCACTTTCCAAACATGACTTAAAAAGGAAGTTTGCAAACTTAGTGTCCTTTAAAAAGTGCCCACTATGGTTGCAAGCAAGATGACTATTCCCTCATATCCTAGCACTCAAAATCTACTGGAAATTGCTGTCCCATAGTCTTCTTGTGAGAAGCAACTATTTGGAACATATATGGGTGCTCTCCCACCCTCTCCTTGTCCTGAGAGTTTCCAATGAGCTGGTCTACTCACTGCCTATTCATTCATCACTGCAGTCATCAACTCCAATTATCACAAAGCTGTCTTCTGTCTACTATTTCTTCCTCCAGAAGGCTTCAAAATTGCTGGTTTCTGTGATGGAATGTATGGATGACCTTGGGAAATGAAAGGAAGAAAGGTTGCCTCAGAAACAATTAGACAAGAGACAGAGGAGCTCCCAAGGGCTTAACTGTCAGCAAAAGAAACTTAGGAAGTATCTGTCCTAATTAATCAGATGGTTAAAAGTGGTGGCAGGAAGTTTGCACCTTCAGACTTTCAAGATTCTGTTTATGTAGCCTTACATAAAGTAGATTTAGTTTATCTAGTAATTTTTCCTGTCTAGTTTACCTGGAAGGGATGACAGTTTCTGAGGCAAAGCAACTTACGCTCCTCAGAACAGATCTTCTCCAGTCCTTGGATCCATTCTATTATTAATCTTAATGCTGATGGGTACTATAAAAAGCCATTAAGACCTGTCATTTTTCATGGGCATTTGGCCCAAGTTGAGTGTAGACCCTTTAATTATTCTAGTTGGTTACTGTTTTATATATTGGGTTGTTCTTTTTTTAAGACTACATGGTTATTTTTCTTGGATCATTACTTGTTTCTACTGTACCCCATCTGGAGTCATATTGCTTGAGTTGGGTGATCCTATAAAGCCATGAAATAAACAAACAAACAAACAAACCATGGTGTCCCCCTTCCAGTGGCTATATTTTTTGTTGCTTGGGAATTGCTGGAGATTTTAAAACAATAAATGATGCTATTGATCAATTCTAGCTCCTTATATCCATGAACTCTCCTCAATCCTAGAAGAGCATACTCACTTCAACCTTTACAGCGATCCATTCAACATTCAATTGTCCATTCAACAATTTCCCCATGGGCACCCTTTTGGTTTCTGTGCAGCTGGATGATGCTTGTTCCCCTTGCTTTCCCACTCCTGCCCATAGCTCTGGAAATCTTCCCTTCCCTCCCCTTTATTTATTTTAAAGAAAAAAAAACTTTAAATTGCAATGTGAAAACACAGTTGCCTTATTACTATGAAGCTGAATAATCAATTCTTCCATAGTACAAAGTTTCCACGGTTCTACAAAGGGATGTAGGGGGAAAAAAGAACAACCTGTTCTCTACGGCTTTGATTACTGTAGCCTTGCAGCTACAATGGCCCCATAAGAGAAAACAAGAGATAGTGAGAAAAAGAAAAAAAAATATTTGTCAATGTCAAGAGAGACAATGTGGAAAGAGTATATATGAAAGCATTCATTTGTGCAAACATTTAGGGAAACACAAGAAAGATACAGGGACTGGGAGGTGCAAATAATAAAAGGAAAAGCAGGCACTGGTAGATGCCATGGCCCACACAGGAGTCCACCAGTGAGGTTTACTTTCCTTGCACAGATGAGAAGGGCAACAATCAGGGGAATACTCAATCAGATCTTGCAGTGACTATAATCCAGACTTAATGCCAGTCCATCCCCAGGTTGAAATCATTTCAATCTGGATGGAAGATCTGAAGTTGGTTTTAGAAACACTTGGGAACAGCATGGGAGACAAGTAACTTAAGATGCAGTGTGGAATTATCTCAGATCATTTCTTATACTAGTGATTTTATCCCTCCAATTTAGTAAAAATGTCACAGTATGTTCCCATGGGCATTTACAGTGAATAATGTCTTCCCCACAAAATGTAGAAGAGTTTTATACAACTGTCTTATCTTCCCCAAAGGGCCTTTGTAAAAGGACTGAAATTTTCTGATAGAAATGTCGGTTCCTCTCTTATGGAAATATAATTTGTAATGTTTCTCAGTAAAGAGAGTAACTATAATATTAATTTGAGCCCCCTAAGATCCAGTTCTGTGCCACTCAAAGGATTCTGCTTGAGAGCTCAAAAGCTGTAATGCTATCTGCTTTCCCTAGTGGCAAGATGGGAATATATATTATTAAAAAGCTATCCTGTAGATGAAAGGAGAGAAAAGAAATAGTCAATTTGTTGGATCCAAACTAGAGAAATCCAACCATATTTGTTGGCTGTAGATCATATTGAATGTATAACACCAAGGTCCAGCCAAGAAGCAACTACTTTGGCTCGATAAATTATGAGATGTGAGAATATGAAAAAATGGTCTGTCTCCTTCTTTCTTAAGTAAGTAGTTCACTCCCACCATCACATGCCCTGCATTCTTTGCAGAAACACTGATACCTTCTTTATCTGATGAATTTTTCTAATCTGAAAAGTAATTCTGAGTTCTCCTCAGCAAATCTAACCTGCTAAGTAACCACAAAAGCTAATTGGGACAAAGGAACAAGCTAGGCAGGTTCAAGAAGTATACTAAGTGGTGATATACTGTATGCATCTACCAGCTTACAGATCCAAAGTTTTCTTTTTTTGACCATGTGCAAAGTATCTTTTCCCCAGGAACAAGCTGAGGTTTTCCCTCTATGTCTAGAAAAAGGAAACAGGATTTCCAGTTCAGAGGTAAGAGAGGCAGACTGACCTAAGAATGTCTCATTTTAGATTCAGCCACTGGTTCCTGTCATTTTGACCCCCACTTAAATTGCACAGGCATTCACTGGCAAGAATAATACAAAGGAAATGAGCCAGGGAGGTGAGGGAAGGGTGCGTAATTAAGAAACATAAATAAACAGCATTATTATGGTAGTGGGTGTCTGGTTTTTCTATAGACTGAAATATAGACTGTTTCCTCTAAGGCACTCTGCAGGTGGGGGAAGCTGAGCTGTTTCTAGCACACAAGGAGGAAAAGGAAAGGAAAACTTCACTGTGTGTGGGGGATGCTCCCACCCTGCATTAACTTTGAAATGGCCCAGGCTCAACACTTTGATCTGGCCCTTCAAATGTTCCTGGTTCTTTTTGCTGCCCATTAGGAAACAGCTCCTTTCCTCTCCTAGGTCTTTCTTTTTGGAAAGAAGCCAGATTCTTATGGCAATGTAATTTATGTTCCATAAAGCTTAGGTTTTGTGTATCTGCACATGGAGATGCAAGCAGTCTTTTCTGAAACTAGAAAAAGGTCTAGAGGGAAAACATTTTAACAATAAAGCCAATAGTATTATAGGATTTTGGAGTAGCACTTTCAGATTGCCAAAGAAACAGTTTGTGTATCTTAATCCAATTAAGTCAATGAGGGAAATCAAGGTGATCTCTTGGCATATTTCAGAGGGAGGGACTGGGGGCTGAGAGAACGACAGAGGGAAGTTCAAAGATGGGGTTTTCTGATGTGTAAGGAGTTGCAAAGAGAAGACTCTGAAACTGTAGAAATGGTTGCTTTCCTCCTTATAACATATAAATGGAAAGATAAGTGACCACTTGTGTTCAAGATATTATCTTGGTGACAGGTGATGATAGACGAAGACATAGCCAAGTTCACAGGACAGACTATTCCTGAGGTATGCATGAGGGGCAAGGGGGTGGGGATGTCTTAAAGCCAGTAGTATCCTAGCATCACAACACAAGTCTCATCCCTTTTCTGCATGCAAAGTGATGTCACCGCTGGATTCCTCCTCTTTCCTTGCTCCTCCTTCTGCAGCAATTTATATCCCACTCCAGGGATGTCCACAGGAGGAGTCATAAAAGTCAAGTCAGCTTCCATGGGAATCTGATAAAAAGATCCTGTTCATTCATTAATGTTAAAGCACATTTTAGAGCAATTGGTCCTTTTTCAGATTGACACAAAAGCCTGTAATAAGGGCTGCTTCAATAAATAGGAGGAAAGTGCTGTGCTGTGCTTGTGTGAGATGTGAAGTATTTGTTTCACATAATGGTTGATGTTTGTGGGCTTAAAAACTAATCCCATGAATTTTCCCTAATTTATTTTACTTTCCATTTTTTACTTTTTTCCTCCTGTGCTCTGCACAATGTAGCAAGAAAAGAAGAAATGAGTGACAAGGGATTCATGTGTTGTGCCATCAAGATGTTGCCAACTCCTGCAGTGAAACATAATACAGTTAGTTTGGTTTTTTTAATTTATTACTATAGTCTGTAAGCTGTGAATATTTAATGATTGACCCCAAATGTAGTTCTGTATAGAACTAATGTTCTGTATAGCCCTTTTCATCTTCCAGATTTTAACTACTGGTCAGAGGCCATCAAAATATTGGTCATACTTGACCAAGAGCAACATACAAACCCAGCCAATTAGGGCTTAGTCAATAAAATATGCTTAAAAATAACAGCTTATCATTACATTGAAACCTAGCCTTAGAATTTCTTTTCTTTGATACCTGTTTGGAAGATTACATTTTCATGAATGAAGACTTTGCTTTACTTCTTGATAAAGCTTTCAACAAGTAGAAGCCCTATCTCCTTTGTATGCTCTCCTATAGACTGGAGGAAAACTATGAGATACATGGGGAGGAACATGTGAAATCAGTATTAAACAGACATTCTGCATGTGAAAATTTGAGAGAAAAAAAATTCTATCCATATAGATTACTTGAAATCCAATGAAATAATCCATGCCAGAATCATATATAACAGGTAGAAAACTCCCTTATTCAAACATTTTCTTTATATTTTAATAATTTAGTTCACATCAGTGCTCTCCAGTCTACCAGAATTTTTCTGCAGAGCTGACAATTATAGCTACAGAGGATACTTTTGTGGAATTGCATGACCCTGCCAATTTCAGGGAAACAGAACCTACATTTATGAGAAGCTTTATTACTGCTTTTGAAAATTTGCAAGGAGAGATTTCCATTATGAGAACCCAGGTGAAGCCCATCCCAAGCAATCCCTGAGCTTTAGTGAGGAGTGGTCTTCTAAGATGCATCTAATTGTTAAAAACTGGCATCATCACAGGTAGAGTCAAAGAGCCAACATCATGCAAGTCATACATCATACTGGATACAGATGAATTGTTCAAACCAGGTGGAAGAAAAAAAATGAATTAGCTTTACTGTTTAACCTTTTAATCATGCTTAAATTCATTTCTTTCTTTAAAGAATCTTCAAACTACCAAACTGATGGGGAGAAGAAAAAAGATGAATTGTATTGCAGAAGGGAAAATTCTGCCAAAATTATCCAGCCTACCAAGAGACACCACTTAGCCTTTGGGACACCACTTTCCTCTATCATTCAGCATTGAGTGAGAGTCTTCACAGACATATTCAGCATTTGTGAAAAGTTGAAAACTGGCTTCCAAGACTATGGCTGAAACACTCTTCTTTTTTCTACACATTGATAAGGGCAAAGATAAAAGGAGCATCGTAAAACTCATTATTCAAGATTTCCCTCCTCCAACTGGATACCTTTTTTAATATATCTACATATTTGAATATGCTTTCACAGTTGCAAATTCATAAAAAGAAGCACACTGCATCTCACCAAGTGGGAAAATTTGCAGCCTATGTATTTTTTTGACCTGCTTATTCTGCAATCCAGCTTCAAGGTCCCTACTTTTCAAATTAATGATTGATGGTCTTTTAATAAGATTCAGACTAGACAGCTCTTCAAATTTAAGTTTCACTGTCAGTTGATTAAGAGTAAAGTTCAGCCCAAAAAAGTACAATTCAGATAAAGTACAAATTAAAACATAACTAATACAAATTAATAAGCATAATTCTATCATTACTACACATCTTATTGTGTAGTCAGTAAGCCAGACAACACAATATTGCAACCTGGTTTATTATTATTTTCAGCAAATAGGAAAGAAATATAAGCTCTTCTAACAGAGGATTGTCCTCTGTACAGTAAGTGTGCTTTGGGCTCAGCAGTAGATTTCATAAGATCAACCATCTATGTCACTGAACTGCTAACATCTGTTCTCTACAACTCAGATCATTTTTATGTTTAATGAGAAATACTTCTAAATGTGATTGAAGCTTCACTCATTTTGTATGTGTATCACTTATTGTACTCTTGTGGCTTCCATCTCAACATGTTTTACCATACCCTGAGGACACTGTTGCTGGAAGGGAAAAAATGGATGTCTGCAATTTACTTGCTTCTGTGCTGACTATTCTGGCTTTCTTTTTATTTTTATTGCTTGGCTTAGAAGGGACCAGTAAATGAAAGTTTTCTTCACTGTGATCTTTAATTTGTGCTGCATTGTTTATGTTCTAATTTCATGAATCTCAGAGAATTCAAACAAATAAAGAGGCAATGCATGCAATATGCATTAGTGTGAGCATGATGCCTTCCTAGGTATATTCATAAATAAGTGCATAATGTTAATTAACATGCATGATGATAAGGCTAAAGAACTTTAAAGGTTCTTAAAAAGAACCTTAAAAAGAACCTTTAAAAGGCTATAGAACTTTAAAGGTTCTTAAAAAGAACCTTTTTCTTCTAAAAGTTTGAGAACTTCTGTTAGTTGTTGATACTTATTTTCTACCTGAGCTTACATCAAGTACGCAGAACAAGTGGTAGAAGCAGTGTGAGTGGTATGAGAAAACAAATCCCCTAGCAATTTGTACCTACCAAAACACATCAAAAGAGAAAATAGAATAAATGGAAAAATCTTTGTAACACAATAAAACAGTAAGTATCCTTAAAGTTAATAGCCCATAATAAAAAGACAATAGAAATAAAAAGAGAAAAACCTAACCATACTGTTCAATGTAGAATTGAGGGAGAATCATATATTCATAGAAGGAGCCATTGAGGGTTTCAAGTCTAATACCTTATTTCTGTAGGCATTTAAATTAAAATATCCTTGACAGATGGCTGCCTATCCTCTGCTCCATGACTTCCAATGAGGAAGAGATCACTAGCCCCCTAGGAAATTGGTTTTACCATTAAACTGTTTATGGCATTAGAATTGTTTTTCTTATGCTCAACCTAAATCTGCCTTCCTGTAATTTATAACTATTATTCCATGTCCTGCCCTCAAGAATGATGCAGGAAAGGTCTTGACCTTCAGTGTGGCACCCTTTCTGATACTTGAAAAGCCTCTTCCCTCAGTCATCGTGAATAGGGTGGGAATGACAGGAATGACCACTGTGGTCTTACTGATGGAATCTGCATTTTTTGATGTGAGATAGTTTTACTGGTTTCAGGTTCAAAGAAGCTTTTGCACTGTTACCACATTCTGTTGCAGCTCAGAAGAGACAGTCAAAACAAACAAACAAACAAACAAACTGTTCACCATGTAGAAATGTGACTCTGGAAATATGAGAACCAATGGAAGACCATCCTTTCAGATGGCACAGTGCAGTTGTGATTTTAACAAAAATATATCTTTTTGCAGCTCTCACACAGTATCCATGAGATTTTAGGAGTCAGGAAAGTCCACCATTTGAACTGCCCCATCTAAGCCTTATTTCCCATCTGTCCCAGACTTTTTTTAAAAACACTTTTCCCTCTGCTTAAAACTTTCTCAGCAACAAAAAAGAGTTAATTTAGGGCTCATTAGTTTATTTTTAGTTGCTCAAGGATTTGAAAACATTTCCCTTTCCTAATAGGACCTGCCTTCCTGTGTACTAAGGCTGTCCATTGACCTTATTCCCTGCTGGAAGGTGCCACTGATCCATGGCAAAATTCCTGCAAGGGCTTTGAAAGTTAAATAGGAACCAGAAGAAAGTATTAGCATGCTTATAACATTGGAAGCAGAGTTCAACAGGGCTTGGGGAAGGAAGAAGCTGCTCTCGAAACAAACAAGCACTTCCTGTGTTTGACTAGAAGAAACCAATCATCCCTCTCTTGGTATAATAAGGTCATTACTGCTCATTTGCTGGGAGCTAGGAGGGATTTCTGTCTACAGTGGTAGTTTTGTGGCCATTGCTTTCTTTAAAGAGAAAGTTAGCCATGAATGTGAAGCTGGGGGTAGAGTGGAGGGAAGGAAAGCAAAGCAAGATAAGCCATAATTGAAACACATTAATGATAATTACTTCTTTCTTTCACCCATCATTCTGTCAGAGAAATCCATTATTCTGCCATCTTGGTGTATCCACCAAATTGCTCTTCCCTGTGGATGTACAGAGGCTCAGGGAAATCACAGCTCTGCTCTATAAAATGTCTCATTCCCATTCTGTCTCTACTTGGGAAGATATAATACCTCTCAGTCAGGGAGAAGAAGTGTGATTTGTCATGAATCACATGTAGCTGTGTCTGCAAATGCAACAATTGCACAAGATGTTGGGAGGTCTTTTTTTCCACTGGTCACTTACCAAATTGTTAAATGGTCAGAAAGTACAGGATAAATAAACAGGTTTAAATCTGGTAATTGCCTTTATGAGAGGCTGATGGGAGATCCTCCAATGGTTCCCTCACATCCTTTGGTGTGTTTTTAAGAATGGATCTAGAGTAAATGGTCGTGTTTGCAGTTTATAATTGTACGACTGTGTCTGCAAAAGATGCAGAAATAAAGGCAGACGGCAGGAAATTCCAGTAGTGGGAAACAGAAAGAAGCAATCAAACTTACAAAGAAGTAGTACTTGACAAAAAGAAGGAATTATGAAATGTAAGAAACAAAAACTTCTGTTCCAGTTGCAGTTAGTTTGAAAGAGAGTTTGAAAGAGAGAGACTTTCTCTTTTGAAAGAGAGCTGGCATTTTAACAAAAATCTCTTAACTATAATTGCAAGAT
>JANHZU010007755.1:58415-77246 GCA_032468055.1 Acrochordus granulatus | reverse complement strand
AGAAAAACTACAAATCAAAATAAACTAAAAAGAGATATGATAAAAACGAATGATAAAAATAAATGAATATAAAAGAAAACCTCAAGTCTCCAAACAACAATATTACTTACTACACAGGTAATATTGACCAAGCTTCCCACAATGTCAATAAAAGGTTAGTTCATATGTTGAAAATGAACACAAGTCACTCAGGGCTTTAAATCAGGAGTATTAGTGTCTCTTCAAAAGATAGAAGCTAGAAACACATTTTATCAGCTTCCAATACATCTCTTGCTGGGAATTTTTGTATGTATTTGAATGGTGATGGTTCATACCCAAAGTACTCCATAAAAAGGTAATGGTTTTCCCTTCCAGTCATGGCCGACTCTAGGGGGTGGTGCTCATCCCCATTTCATAGCCGAAGTGTTCATCCAAAGACACTTCCGCGGTCATACAGCCAGCATGACTATATGCCGAGGTGCATGGACGCTGCTACCTTCCACCGAGCTGGAATGGATTTATCTACTTGCATTTTTACATGCTTTTGAACTGCTAGGTTGGCAGGAGAAAGTACTACATACACTAGTATGTACACATACTAAGTATGTAGTACTAAAAGTACTACATACACTAGTACATACACACTATTGCCATTGAAGGCTGCTTGGAAATCCAGTTGGTTTAGTCTACAACAGCTGGATTGAGCAATGCTGCCAGCTGCCAGAAGCATTTTGCTCATGCACCTCGAACACCAGGTATTGATTTATTTAGAATCTAAATTTATAGCAGTGTTTTAATTTTAAACTGTTATATGGCACTGAGGAAGTCCCTTTGTCCGTGGGTATCTTTCTATTCCTCAAGGTCTGGTACTACAGAGAGGATTTTTTAAGTACCCCCACTGATTGAACCACTCTTATAAAAGCCCCATCCTCACACTGCGCTGTTTTGAACTCTAAATCCAGCCGCGGCATCAGTTGCCTTAAGCCTGCAGGTCTGTCCTACGCAGACTGACACAGAAGGGATTCCTACATTTTACCGTAATATTTACTCTCAAGGAAGGGAGGGGCTGCAGAGCCTGAACCACCAGGGGTTCAGGTGACCCCAGGAAACCAAGGACAGACCTCTCTGTAACGGCACCGTGACTGATTTCTAATGATAATTCTAGGGATAATTATTAAATGCTCCCGGAAGAATGATGCCGACATTTAATTCAATCAAGTTGCTTTGAATTAAATTCATCGCCAGTAGATCTTTCGCCCCGTGCACTTTTTTCCTCCTGGCAACCCCCCCCCGTTACTCAAATGCCCACATCGAGGGGAAATCCTTGCGGCTCCACCTAGGGTAGCGACGACTCCCCCCCCCGAGCCTTCTTTGCGCGCTCCCCTTTCGAAAAGCAGAGCGAGAGGGCCGCAAGTCTGGAGCCCCTGCGCTCTTCGGAGGAGGAGGGGGAGACCCATCCGCGACCACCCTCCTTTCTCCGCCCCTGGCCCCGGCCGCGTTCCTCCCTCGGGGGTGGAGGGGGCATCCGCAAGGGGTCGCCTTTTGCGGAGCAAAGCTGGGGCGCCGCGCAACCATCGGGCGCTGTTTCTCCAGACAGGGTTGTTACGGTAGCAGGGAAAGGCGGGGGGGTCCAAACAAGGATGCGCATAACCGGAGAGGCTTCTCTAATTCGTCGTCCAGCCCTTCCCGCGGCCCGTTGGCCTTCCGGACAAAGGTGCTGCTTTTCTGCGCCATTCTCGGTCCGTTCATACTTGCACCCAAGCCTCCCCCCGATCTCTGTTATGATGATTCTCTCTGCCCCCTCCCCTCCCCTCCCCGTCCATCTGGTCTGGCCTCCCTCCTCCTCCTCCTTTGTAACGATCGGCTGCAAATTTCAAACCCGGACGGAAACAATTAGGTAAATGAGACGCCCAGGCTGACCCCCGGGATTGCTTCTCCTGCAGCGAGCCTCGGCTGCAACGCAGCAGGGCGCCCCGCGGGAGAGGGGCAAGGTTTTCCGCAAGTCTTACGCCCGGGTGTAGGGAGACAGGACCGGACGAGGCAGCGCCTCCGTTGCCATTGCAGCAAGCGCGCGGAGGGAGGGAGGGAAGGAAGGGGAAAGCGAGGGAGGGAACCCACCGGGATCAGCCGGTGGCAACGGAGTAACCCAGCGGGAGTGCAGCCGCTGCACTTTGCATGCCTTTTTATTTTTTTTTTTTTGCAAGCCTCTCTGTCTCCTTCCCGAGAATAAAGAGGCAGCAGCAAAAGGGGTTTTGGCGCCAAACGCTTGGCACCTCCCCTGGCTCTATGGTAATCAGGGGGGTGGGGTTAAGGCGCTCTCGCTCGCTCGCCCCCCTTTTCCTCGGGTGTGTCAGGAATTTTCTTTTGGTTAATAATATACGAGAGGTTCAAAGCCCACTTAGTGACAGTCATCTGTCTGCACGCACGGGGTGAATGCGGAGGTTGCGCGCTGGCCGGGGGGAGCGGCCGGCTGCGGGCGCCTTCAAAGTCCTCGGTCCGAGACCACCGCCGGCGCTAGCCCCCCTTCGGCCCCCGCGCCGCCCCTCTCCTCGCCGCCGCCAGCCGGGAGGTAAGAAGCCGGGCGCGCAGGTCGGGCGAGCGAAGCGCTGGCGGGGCCGCAGGAGAAAGCGGGCCGGGGGAAGAGGGTGAAAGCGGGGACCGGGACGGACGCGGGAGAGGAGGGGCGCAGCGGTCGGGCGCTCCGCGTTGGCTGGGCTTCGTGCCTGCAGAGCCGGGCGGCACCTCGCCCTCCCCTCTCCGCCCGGGGCTGCGCTCCGGAGACCCTGTCCGCATCTGTCCCCCGCCCGCGGCCCGGTGCCCCCGCCCCGATGTCTTGATGGCGAATTCATGCGGCTTTTGAACGGGAGGGTAAGGATACCGCACAATGGGGAGAGCGATCGGGGGCGGGGCGGGCGGGCGGGCGCAGCTGGGACGGGATCGCGGCTGCCGTTCGGGGAAATGTGCGGGGGCGCGCGCGCGCTTTCTCGGCCGGGGGAAGCGTTTGGTTGCGAGCGCCGATTGTTACGGATCCTCGGCGGCCCCTCCAGTAAATGCCCAAACTCGCCCCTTCCCTTCTCTCCCGGTTCGATTGCTTTACGCGCTTTGCCGCGTTTGCTTCTGGCCGGGCAAAAAGTTGCCGAGCCTCTTTCAGACGCGCAGGATTCCCTCGTTCGCGCGATCCTGAGGGAGAGGGTGGGAGGCGACGCGGTGGTTTTTAGCACCAGGTTTCGGGAAGGTTAACAATGGGACCTGAAGGGGGACGGGAGGGAAAAATTGCAGGGTTTCTTTCTGAAAAAATAATGTGTGTGTGTATAAATAGCAAGGCGATCTCCCCCTTTTTTTTTTTTGCATCCCAGCCCCATCCTCTTTTCCTCCGTCCCCCCCCTCCTGCGTGTATTTCGTGCGTGTGCGCGCGAAAAATCTTCCAGGACCTTACATGAAAGGTGCTCGGTTTTGTTTTCCCCGATCGGGGTGAATGGCGGTACGCTGGCCCGAAGGTCCGTGGGTTGCATGATGCTCTTGGCCGGGTGACTGCCTTCTCCCCTTCCTCCCTTCCTCCGGTTCCTGCGTGTGTGGGTTTCTGGAAGCGCTTCGCGAATGAATGGAATGGCAATTTGCAAAGTAGCCCTGAGCGCCTCTCCCCCTCCTTGGTTTTTTTTTTTAAACATCCGCCGTCCTCCTTTTCCCTCTCCTGCACAGACTAGAGATGACAAAAGAAGGAAGAAACTTCCTCTTACTTTGCTCGAAGAGCCAGCAGGCTTTTCTGCAGGGCAGAGGCTGGAGGATGATCAGCCTGCATCGGTGAAGGCTCCAAAAACCCTCGATGAAGAGGGTGTGCCCAGGAACAAGGCTTCTCCGTGCCTTTCTGAACAGTCCTCTTAAGATTGTTCTGCATTTTCTTTCTTAGAAGGGAGTAAGTAAGAAAGCAAACAAGTGTAGCATATGTGTAATGCTTCTGTTTATGGGCTTAAGACTCTTTCGTTGAAGTGTTGAAACCTTTGGGGTTTCAGAAGAAAAGAACCCCAGGCTTATAATGTATCTGCATGGTGTAGGTGTTAATTTCTGCCTTTTAAATCTAATTTGTATTTTTTTTCTTCCTGCTTTACTTCAGGTTCTGCTAGTGGATGTCTTGTCTCATCCACTGGAAAACAAACGTTTCTCTCTTCAGTTCTAATATCCTAATTAAGGATCCCTTTTGAAGCAACCAGCGGAGATGCCAGGGATGGTCAGTAAAAATTCTGATCTTGAATTCGACTCTTTGCAGCCCTGTTTCTATCCAGACGAAGATGATTTTTATTTGTGCGGTCCGGACTCTGCTCCTCCAGGGGAGGATATCTGGAAAAAGTTTGAACTACTACCTACACCTCCTCTGTCTCCGAGCCCAGCCGGTCTGCAGGAGAATCCCCCAGGAGGGGCCCCTGTGTCATGGGGAGGAACAGGTTTAGGGGGATACCGAACCAGCGACCCTCTAGACTGGGCATCTGAATTGCTGCTGCTGCCCCCGGAAGCTGACCTCTGGGGCAGTGGCGATGGAGGAGATTCTTTTGAGACGGGTTTGGGTGAAAGTAGCAACCTCAATTCCATCATTATTCAGGACTGTATGTGGAGCGGCTTTGGGACCAGTGAAAAGCTAGAAAGGGCAGTGACTGAGAAGCCACAGACTAAAGGAGGATCAGCTGTAGTGCCTGCCCCAGCTGGCTCTGCCACCTCCCCAGCTGCCCTCCCCTCCAAAACCAGCCCTGGAAACAATAGTGGCAGCCAAGCAGAGCTCAACAATTCTGTGTCAGAGTGTGTGGATCCAGCCGTGGTTTTCCCTTTCCCCATTAAGAAGCGAGATCTCCCAGCCCCGGTCTCCTCAGGAGGAGGAGTGGCAGGGGCCCGGGTGAACATGAACTGCAGCAGTGGCCTTGCTCAAGGGGTGGCCATCCCTGCATCCCGAAGCAGCCACCACCCAAGTATAACTAATGACAGCCGGGCCAACAACAGTTCGGGAGACGATACACTCAGTGATTCTGGTAAATAACCACAACCTTTGTTATGTGTGGACATTAGTAGGAGGTTTCAAAGGGACCAATACAATCTGCCTTGTTTAAAAAAGTATAGTAGGTTGGGTTTTGGTGGTACTTTACTTCTCTTCCAACAAAGGTAGCCACAGGAAATTGGTGGCATAAGAGATCCCATCAGATGTTGTCTCCCAAAGTAGCATGGTCCTTATAGAATATGTTTTCTCTAGCCATTTGTTTCTGTGGCCAGATTAAACTGGGCTTTCTCTGCAAACAGTATTGTGTGGCATCCACCAAAGAATATAAATTTTAGATAGTTGGGATTTGGGGTTTGACAACTGGATCAAAAAGGAAGGAAGAAAAGTTGATGGCTGCTGTTTTCAGAGGGAATAATCCACTACAGAACAGCAAGTTGTATTAGGGGCAGATTTAAAACACCAATGGGACAGATGGGGACAAGAAAGGAAACTGCTGTTCACAGAATAAGATGTTTCTCTAATTGTATGGGTAAAATGCTGGTAGAATGAAACTGAACAGACATTGATGACATAAATGCTCCAGATAGGAGCTGGGTACAGACATAATACAACTGCACCGATTTGATAAGGAAATACTGTAGATTATAGTCCAGTTGTATTTTTGAAGTGTTTGTAAAATAAACTAGCACAAGCCCCAGACTTTTCATCTGGGGCGTTTCATTAGATCCCTCCTAGATGTGTTGCAAAACTTTGCCAGTAGATGGCAGTATGTTTGTCTCTCTTAGGTGAGTACTATAACCAAAAAGTTTACTTTTAGGACTCCCAGCGTGTTGTTCCTTTCAAGACATTTGAATGTTGATGATGGATGAATGAGAACTATTTAAAAAACTATAGCACCATTGCATTGAATACAAGCACTACACATCCGTTTACTGCATTTATTGTTACTGTCCAAAATGGTACTTTTTTTATTCAGCATAAATAAATAACAAAATAGGCTTCTTTGATTAAAAAAAGACTTTTTTTTGGATAAGCCTTCAAAATGAATGTTCTATAAATTATGTGAGCAGGCATGGGGGATTTAAATGGAACAAAATATAGACTGTTGGCTTTAAATTCAGCAAAGTGGTTATAATCTGGAGGGGTGGAGTGGGAAGGAGAATCTAGTGTGACAAACAGTTTCTTGTCTGTAAATGAGAGGAGCCATATGACCATAATCATAAACTTGATGATCAGCCTTCTGTTTCAAAAGATTCACTGCCTCCTTCAAATCTGAGACTTGACAGCTTTCAGCAAGAAGGCTTCCTCCCAACAGCTGTCTTCTTGGCAATAAACCAGAATCTTGACTTAAAGGGACTGAACAACTGGGACCACTTTGCATGTTCTGGGAGAACAATTGCTTAGTTTTCTAGCCTTTTTTCAAAGAAATGGAATGTGTTCTAGGATTGGTTTGAGTGTGTGACTCTGTATGTGAATGAATGTATGCTAACATGCATACATTTAATCTGCCTTGTGAATCAGTTTTGTCCATGCAGTTCCATTTCAGTAGAGCAGTTCCATGTTTATGTTCTGCAGTCATTTGGATTGTGTTTTTTTTTTATTTATTTATTCTGTTTATTTACTTGAATATCTTCAGATACTTTCCTTTCTTATAGGCCATATGGCTCATTTATAATTATGTCTCCTTTACTGGAACATATAGGATCTATGGCTTGAGCATGCAGATGTATCTGGAAGACGCTCTTTTCCTATCTACCCTTCCTACTTGAAGTTTATACATTAGCCTTTGCTAATTAATATGAAATGTCTGAGTCTTAAGTATATTTCCCTGGAATTGTAATATTTTGACTTATCTTCCAATTACAGATGAAGATGAGGAAGAAGAAGATGATGAAGAAATTGATGTGGTCACAGTAGAAAAGAGGCGCTCTTCCTCCTACAAAGCTATCACCACCCTGACTATTGCAATGCGCCCCAAGAATGGCACTTCTTTTGCCTCAGTGAGAACTCAATCCAATGAAGTCATCCTAAAGCGCTGTGCCCCAATTCACCAGCAACATAATTATGCTGCTCCTTCACCCTATATAGAGAGGGAAGATGTGCCTCCGCCAAAAAAGCTAAGAAATGAAGCGCCTCGTCCAGCAAAACCAGTAACCCAACCAAAGCCCAAGAGCTCCAGTCCTCGCAACTCAGATTCAGAAGATAGTGAGCGTCGACGCAACCACAACATTTTGGAACGGCAGAGGCGTAATGATTTGAGGTCAAGTTTTCTGACCTTAAGGGACCATGTGCCCGAACTGGTGAAAAATGAGAAAGCAGCCAAAGTGGTCATCTTGAAAAAAGCCACTGAGTATGTTCATTCCCTGCAAGCTGAGGAGCACAAGTTGTTGTTGGAAAAGGAAAAACTGCAAATCAGGCAACAGCAGTTGATAAAAAAATTAGAACATATGCAGACTTGCTAATTTGGGGTTTTAAAAAAAAACACCTTACCTTTATATCTATATATTTGTCTGAGCTGGACAGCTATTGCCACTTTGCACATTTTTGATTCCTTAAAGAGAGCTATGTTTTTTTTGACGTTAAGAATGTTGGCTTTATTTTCAATCCCATCTCTTACATAGATGACATCACACTGTTATCTGAAGGGAGATCAGATGGATGTTGTTCTTTGGAATTGAAGAGACTGCCAAACCATGGCGGAATGGCTTCGTATTTCCTCTTGGAACTGTCTGTTCTTGAAATGTCGTGAGCATTGGGACTTGCTTATGGCATCCAGTTGAGTTGGAAACATTCATTCCGTTTTTAATGGTGCTTATGTTTTACAGGTGTTATGGGGCAAAACCATTTTTGTACCCAGGAGGAAGGGAACCACCTGTGTAAATACCATATACACGTTTGCCTTTTGTACACGTCTTGGGTTATGAGAGGTGACTTTTGCTACCAATATTAGACTGGAAGTTCATACCTAAGTACTGTAATACCTCAATGTTTGAGGAGCATGTTTTTGTATACAAATATATTGTTAATCTCTGTTATGTACTGTACTAATTCTTACACTGCCTGTATACTTTAGTATGATGCTGATACATAACTAAATTTGATACTTATATTTTCGTATGAAAATGGTTGTGGAAAGTTTTGAGTAGATATTACTTTATCACTTTTTTGGACTAAGAAAACTTTTGTAAAGAAATTTACTATATATGCCTTTTTTCCTAGCCTGTTTCTTCCAGTTAATGTATTTGTTAATGTTTGTTGCATAGAACTGGGTAATTGCAAAGTTCTGTGTTTAATTTCTTCCAACGATGTACATTTAGTGCTGCATCTTTATAGCACTTTGAAATACCTCATGTTTATGAAAATAAATAGCAATTAAATGATATGCTACTTATTTCTGAAAATCTTTGTAACAGATGTTTCCCTTTATTTTTTATTGTGTCATTTATGGAAATTAGCATCTACAAGAATGTAAAAGATGCTTATTAAGTTGGCATTGCCCTATAAATTTTTATCTATCTCTGTTCAATTATATTTTGGATAAGGTCCAATATAAAAATTCAGATTTGGCTTCATATACAAAGGTAGGGGTGGGACTTTGATTGGTCCCAATCAAGGTGGTATCCAACAATGGATATTTTTCTTCCACAGTTTCTTGTGTCCCAGATTTTATTATGCTCAGTGAATTCCTAGTAGACATAGAGACGATCAGATACTCTTGTACCTAACACATTTTAATCAACTGCAAGTTTATAAATGTTAAAGGGATTTGTTAAACTAGTTTCTCTGCATATGTAATAAAAAAATGGGGACACAACCCATGACAGATTAGCCAGTATGTGTTTCTAGGCAAGGCTCAACTGTTCTCTTGGGAGTTCTATTTCTCAAAAGACCATTTTGTAAAACGCACAAACCTGTGATCTAAAAAGAGCTTTTGCATTTTTTCAGTAGAACATTCAAGCATTCTTTCAGCTTTTCCTTGACTTAACAGCTTGCTTTCTACAATGACCATAATGTTCATATATGGGTAACAAACAACAACTACAACATAGTTAAACAGGATACAATTAACAAGATCTAAGCTGCAAACATCTGAAAAACCACTAGATGATAAGAAAGAGTTACGCATTCTCAGTGTCTCTTTACTGCCATCCACTAGTCCTCTGGAGTTTTGGTAGCTGTAAGAAGTATGGTTCTTCCTATGTCAACTGAACAAAAAAGTATCTAACACCGTAATCTATTGGCAGTCCCATGATCCTTCAAGAAGCTTTCCATGGCGCCCCTGAAAACTATTTTAGTATGAGCTCTTCTGTCACTGTTTGAATCTGAGTTTTGGATAAGAGAAACTTTTCTCCATCCCAGTGATTGAAACCATGCCTCTTGTCTTATAAATTCTGTCCTCTTTCTCAATCCCTCTCCCTTTTTGAATTAGAATAATTGTGATGAGCTGTGAAGCCTGTGTCAAATAAGCTATAGTTACTGCAATCCCTGTTTGCCACAAGTGGTGAGAAGTGGTTGGCACTCACAAGTGGTGAGGAGTGTTTCCAGTTCTGGTTTTAAGGCATGTTATGGTTTATAATAATCACAGTTTGTTCAATTCAGTGTCAACAAATTGTGGCTAAGTTCAGACACTGTACTAAGCCAAGACTTTTTAATCACAATTGGATAAGCTATCACAGATGACTTCATACATTATGATCAAAATAAATCACATTATATAACACAACTTCCCCCAAATCTGCTGCTTTCATGATGTGTAGACTTCAGCCTCTAGGATTCGTGGCAATGGGCATTTGCCAGAAAACAAGTTTGGAGTTGAGTGTACACATCTGGAAGCCACCCAGGTTGAAAAAGTCTGCTTTAGCATGTCTATGTCAGTCATAGCAACCACATAGATTTTTCCCAGGAGGGAAACCTTAAGATCTTTGAACCTGAATTCAAAGATCCCATCACTGCTGTAACTGAATCCATCTACCTTGTTGCAGGTTGTCTTCTCTCTCTCTCTTTCTCTTTTGCATTTTTGATAGCCCAACCAAAATAGCTGGGTTAATTTGAAAGTAATACAAAAATTACTTTTTTCCCTGATTTATCTTAATGTCAGATTTTATAGAAGCAGGATTTCCTATAAGTGGTAAGCAGGGTTTTTTGTTCTTTCTTTTGTTTTGAGAAGTGCAGATCACAGCCATCAAACACAGATGCATATAGTTTATGTGGTTTGTCCTCTACTACTGAGATAACTGAGCTCTGGCTATTTGTGGAACAAATGTAGCATCCAGACCACATATACTGGAATTTGGAATTTTGGACCAGAATCTCACTCTTCTGAAATTCTGTCCCATAGCTATTTCATACCATTTGTATCCAGATGAAAGGAAACCATGCTGGGCCTTTTGTTCTTATACAGCTACTAGATTACTTTATTGTCACTGCAACCATCTTTTCCTTTTTTATTCATCCTCTTGCGGTTATATCCTGTTTAACACCTAGTCTGTAAACTTTGAATAAGAGGAAATGTCTGATTTCTTATTGGGCTCATAGGCCAATACAATTGTCTCTCATCCTGAAGAAAGACATCCAAAATCTTTTTGGCATATGTATGATGAACAGGGGCATCAGAAACAGTTCTGCTGTTGCAGGTTTTTCTCTGAAATATTTTTGAGTCAAAAAAGCCTTTGGGTACTACAGCTATGAAAATAGGAAAACCCACCTCTTGTAACCATCCAACATATTTGTCCAAACATGCTTTAATTTGTCAATTGATAAAAACACTCATTCTCTATCTTTTGACAAAGTTTAGGCTCTCAAGAAAGCTTACAATAAAAAATAAACATAATCTAGTAAGAGCATTGTAAAAATGTGTATCTTACCATTTTTATATGATAGATCTGTGACATGTGGAAATAGCATTATATTAGTCCTACAAATATAATTTAGGAATTTTCCTAAATTCCTCTACCATCTTACAACTTTTAAAAGGTTATTTATATGTTTTTATTGTGTTAATGTCCTACTTGTTGGCTTATTATAGATAATCTGAGTTACCAATTTGGGAACAAAAAGCTGAACTAGATAGGCCTTTGATCTAATCTAACAGGACTTCTTTTATTTGCAAGAGGACTCAACTGATTCAAAATAAGTAATTTCAGAGATCACTATAACATCTTACAAAGTTTAACTTGGGAGCACAACTCCAGGTTAAAATAATCAGCCTTCCACACTGGGCCCTCTCTCAGAAATCCTCACATCTTTTTAATAAAACCCTAGACTTTGCTGGTTGGGGATTAGGAAACCTAAAGTCTAAACCTGAAAGCATACGGACTGTTCATCACATTCCACATGAGAACAGATAAGTCAGGTTTACCTCCAAAAGAAGAACACAGCATTCAGAATGGGGGAAAAAGAAAATATGTATTTAGTTACATGTTGTGACCATGCATGCTTGTCTTAAGATACTCAGTAAAAGCTGGACACTGGGAGGAGGCTTTAAACTGATGAATTAAGAAGCAGGATTGTACAAAAGAAAGTAAAGGAAAATAGGGTGCTCTGAAGGAGAATGTATTTGGATTGTAATTGAGGGCAAATTCTGTTTCATCAAGCAGAATTTTGAAATATGTCTATTCGGTGGTATCCAGTGTGTTCTTTTGGTTCTGAATTGAGATAACATTCAAATAAGTTTCCCTTCCAATTTTAATCTCTTTATTAAGTGGAAAGTCTCTTCAAAGCACCCACAGTATTCATCAGTGAAATGCTGGGGTTGAGGAAGGTACTACAGTGCTGGGAACCTACTTTTTCCTTTCTCTCTCCTGCCCCTAAAATAAATCTGCCTGGAAATTAAGCTCCATTTATTTCTGCTTTTCCCATCACCTCTCTCTGGAACGCAGGATGGCGTCACATATAGCTTGTGTATGTTAATTAATTACACTGAAGTGGTAATTAACTAAATTTATTATAACACCCCTGTGAGTTGGTCAGGTTGAGAGGCAATGGCTCCCCCAGTCTGTGAGCTTTGAGGCTGAAAAATACTGAATAAGGGACTTAATACTGTTCAGGGTTTACCTTACTTGTGTTTATTTATAACTCGATGGATTCAAAGGCTTCTTGGCAGCATTTCATGGCTGCAGTTTTAGTCTGAAACTTGAATATGGAGCAGTTAGGATCAGCAGGACTAGAAGAGCTGCTGCTTCAAGGACATGATGTTTAGCTGAAGTATATTTAAAATTAGAGTTATACAAGCATCTCTGGAGTTATGCCAAATAAGGTAATATTTTTTCTATAGGCTAGACAATCACAAGCAAACTTAACTCTATTATTTTCCAGCTTAAAACAAGTTTGTTGGTTGATTTGCCGCAATGACCTTTATATAGCTTCCTCTGCTTATGAACTGTTCTATGCCTGAACAGTAAAATAGGCTTTTAATTTAGTGTGATAACTTCTATTTCATGTGATCTGCATTCATTGTCAGAATCAGTAATAGATCCCAAATTAGAAGCGAAAAGCAAGATATTGGATTGCTGGATGGCTTTGCTACTGTTAACCAAGCTAGATACCTTATCTATAGTTTCATAAAGTTCCTGAGTCTGATCCAGTAGACTCTATTTCCATGCATCTTGACTTTGAAGAAGACACTCTTAAATCACAAAGGGGTAAGGCGAAGACCCTCTAATTTTTTTTTACTAGAAAATGGTTTCCCATTGCTTTCTTTCAGGATGTTTTTTTTTTTAACTTCCTAGCCTACAGATCTGGAATTTTCTGTCTTGCTTAGCTTTTTGAGCTTGGCCAAGGTTGGCTAACTGCTGTCATGGTTATGGGCAAATCAAAAAGAAAGTTTATGCAACATCAATATGTAGTGGACTGTCTATGAAATGCATCCTTTTTCTCCTTGTTCGCCACCCAGAGTTCCTCTTGTAGATGGGTGAAAATATGCATTGGTTTAGTAAATAGAAAAATAATAAATTTTATCATTGAATAAATGCTACTGTTGAGGAAATGGAGCAATACAGATGAGTGATTTTAAGCAATTCATTTCTTACCTATCAGCAGCAAGCCCTTCTATTTTTGCAGTTTTCTAAGACAAGGCAATAAGAGTTAACCAAGCAATGAATTTCAATGACAACAAATATCATACTTTGGATGCATTATGCAAATACCTGGATCTGTGGAAAAAACTATATTGCTGGGAAAGGTGGAAGGAAAGAGAAAAAGAAGACAACCAGTATCAAAGCGGATAGACTAATTACCGTGACAATGGATTCACCATTGGAAGACCTGGTGGACCACATTGGAACAGATCATCCTCCAGAACATCAACATAGCCACTAAGAGGCAACACCAACTTCATGGCAGAGAATCATGTTTTAAGATATATAGCCATTCTTAGAACTGAGAATAATTGAGAGTTCACCAATATGGATCCCCAAAGGTTATGTTCTTTATGTATACAAAGATGTTCTCAAAAGAAAATCTCTCCTTATATGTTTAGCACTCAAACCTAAAAAAGGAAAGAATTTCCATTAACTATAAAAGTGTATACTTTACGAATACATCTTTATTTCTTACCATTATCTAAATATTTAATTTCTTTTAAAAGTGGCAATATTACCACAGTGTCCTATTCAAACTGTCAGTATAGGAGGGTATCATAATAGCTAAAGGGATTTTAAAACCTGGATGTAATTGTAGAATGTAAAACATTCATGGAATAATATATTTTAAGTTACAACCCATATGATCCATCAGTATAATACACATGTACAAGTACATTATATTCTTTTTTTATTAATTTAATACAACAGTATTGCTTATTTTATCGACTTAAAGCCTGCTTAAATAGAGAGCTGGTAAACAATATGAAAACCTAGCTATAAGCAGAACTGAAGAGGAAATTTAGCAGCCATGATTATAACCATGGCTACAATAATTATTCATTGAAAGGGTTAATTCCATGTTAAAAGTGATCCAACTTCCATCCCACTTGGTCTCATTCTATTCTGCCATTCACTCTCTTGTTCTTTGCAAAATGAACACTTTCCCTTTTATCTCTAATATATCTTTCCCAAATCAGTTGGGAAAAGATCAGTTGCTTCAATAGTGGGATGGACAGCATATACATTTAATAATAAAACAATGTGAAAATCCATTTGATATGAAAATTATTCTCTCTGTCTTCTCCTAAATCCATAATCTTAATTTTTTACTTCTCCAGCACCATGCCTCCTTTTTTCACCAGTAGAAGGACTGCGCGGGCCAATAACTTCCCAAGGCTTTTCACTGTGAAATCTTTGCTTAAGTTCCCCCTCCATTGATGTCATTCTACCTGAGATATGTGTCCATGGACCAGGTGTCCTAAGGATCACAAGACTGCATGTTTTTTAAAAAAATATGCCAAACAAAGATAGATTCTCATTCATGATATCTGATTCGGTGCATAATCCCATTGTTAACTGAGCTTAAAAAGAATGTAAAGGTTTCCCCTGCCAGTCGTGTCCAACTCTAGAGGGCGGTGCTCATCTCCATTTCATAGCCAAAGAGCCAGCATAGTCTGAAGATGCTTCTGTGGTCATGTGACCAGCATGACTATACGCCAAGGTGCACTACACTGTTACCTTAGGGGGTACCTATTTATCTACTTGCATTTTGCATGCTTTCGAACTGCTAGATTGGCAGGAGCTTGGGCGAATAATGGGAGCTCACCCCTTTACAATATCTTATATTCCTCATTACCATTTTTTGGCAAAGAGTCAAAAACCTTTTTAAGTAACATAGAGCATTGGGAGCAATGAAATCAGGTGAAATAAGATAATGACTTCTGTTCTTGCTGCTTCTCCAGATCTCTCTTTCCCAAAGGGCCTGAAGAATGCCCTGAAATCTAACATCATCATGTTGGATAAGTCCATATTTTTTGTTTATAATATTGGGAACAATCTGTACAACTTTTCTCTTCTTTTCAAGGGAAGGTATAGGGATTGAATGGCAAGTTCTGTTATGAAAAGGAGATGTAAAAAGAGAACTAAGGAGGACTATTTCCAAATTCTATCCTGATCCTTTGATTGATTTGTCAGAAGAGAGCACAGAGATGCTAAGTGGTAGTATTAACTAGACTGTCATAAAAATATCTTTGAACTGAAAAAACTCAAGGAAATATGCAAATATATTTAGAAAGTTGTATATATTTCAGCAGCAAATTAAAAATGTATCTAGGAATTGAAAAAGTGAAATGTAGCTCTAATTGTGATCATCCTCCCCCATATCAATAGTCTGTGTTTAACATGATGCTTTAACAATGGCCATAGTTTGCTTTCATCATCTTCTCTGTCCTGGAAAAATGTAGAGAATGAAAATGCAACCAAACAAATCCCATAAGTGGAGAACGAATACAGTTATTAAATGATCTGAAACTCCAGCTATGCAGTTCATCTATATTTATGATTTACAGACACTTAGTCCATGGGGATTTTTAAAGGATATAAATAAACAAGTTGTTAACAGTATCTGCAGTGTCTGATATCTACTGTGCAATGGTGTGCAATACTTTGAATAACTTTTGCTATGTAACATGCATTGATTTTGGGGATGGGAGATTGTTGAATGCATGAGAAATGTTAGCTCTCCATCTATTTAAAGCTCTGAATCATGCTGGTAATAGTGAATTATTTAGAGAAAGTTCACTGCAATAGCATCACTGTTTCCATTACAGTGCAGTATAGTGTCAATCTTTTTCTTTTCTAGTAACAAATCACATATATTTCATTATACATTGTAATGAAGTAGGTACATGGTTTTAATTTTCTTTTTGTTTCTTAATTACATATCATTAAAATACCGTTTTTATTGAAGGCTGGTTAAATGGAAGGTAAGTTGTTCATTTCTATCAATGTTAGTTAATAAAAATGATTCATTCTCTGCCACTCAGATCATACATACTTTCAGTTAAAAATAATCTTCATATTTTATTCTTTTCAACAAAATATTGAGCAAATCATTTTGTAAAGACATGCTTTCAATTAAGTTCATTTACTTAAAAATCAATCCCATTTAGGTTCATTTAAAATCACAGAGTTTCAGATCTGTTAGTATTCCAAGTCTATTACATGGAAGCAAAAACTATCTGGAGTACTTATAAGGGGAAATTGCCAAGCTAGTGCAGAGATTGCTTCTGAATCTCTGTGCATAAAACAGCAATGCAACAATGGATCTTCTGCAATGGGACATCTTCCAGAAGGCATGGTTGGAAACACTGATCCGCATTAAGTATGATGCAGCATATGCAGTCTTCATGAGCACCATTTACTCACTTTGACCATTCCATTATTTAGGTCTCAATGAGCTGTTATTACCTCTGTACTCTATCTGATTAGACATCTCTACATGTCTGATGCACACTTTGGTCTCAGGATTGTATTGTCTGAAAATAAAACTATCACGTAGTGTTTTGAGTGGGAGCCCAGTGTTCATTTATTTGATTTTTATCCCACAATTATTATTTTTGTAAATAACTCAAGATGGCAAGCATGCCTAATGCTCCTTCCTCCTCCTAATTTCCCCACAACAACCCTGTGAGATGTTTAGGTTGAGAGAGAGTGACTGGCCCAAAGTCACCTAGCTGGCTTTTATGCCCAAGGTAGAACTAGAACTCACTGTCTTTCTAGCCTGGTATCTTAACTACTAGACCAAACTGGCTCTCATAGTATATATGAACATTCTAGTATATAGAATGTTCTATATACTATGTTCTCTAAGTATAATTTCTCTACTGTATAGGATGTGCCCTTTAGCCCCATCATATTATCATTCACAAAAGACTATTCATGTGTCATTGTTTGGTATACCAGATCAGAGCTACAGAACTGCAGATGACAACTAAATGACAATAAAGAGATACAAAAAACTCTATTTTTGTGTTGCTATCTAATGGTAATTTGGATTTTTGTACTTCTGATCTGGTTGCCCTGGTGCTTCTTCATCTTCTTTGCAAAAGGACAAGCCATGTAGGTGGCTGATTAGGTGGTTTCTGTGGCCTTCCTAACCTGGATGAACAGAATGTTGATTGCTTGTTGCTCTCAATAATAATGAAGCTGTTTCTCTTCCGCTGTCTGGAATGACATTTCAAGAAATAAAACACTGGATTGGAAAAAAAAACAGCCTCCAGATAAGATTCAACTGAATAATTGTGCTGAGTATTGCTAGATACTTATAAAATTTGAAAGCTGTTTTGTACCAAAGATGGAACATGGTCAGGTGTAGTTATTATGAGTGTTATATTTATACATTTATCATGAGAAACAGAAGGGGGAATGAGACAGGGACTGTGTTTATTTGCAGTAGAAAAATCAACACTGGCTCCTTATGTAGGTCTCTGTGTAACTGTGATATATCCAACAATATTTAAGTTGTTACAGATCAAGACCCAATAAAAATGTCAACTACTAAGCATAAGGAATTCACTCATAAACAGCAAAGAAAAACCAATATTCAGCAAGAAATTTTTAAGCGTTTGTGTGTGCAAATATGAAGATTTCGTATAGTTGAATCATCTAGAAATCCTTAACATTCTGAGTTATGAAACTTTTAGATGGGTAGAAGCAAGGTTGATCTAAAATATTTTCTGAGCTATGAATACATAACCCCAAAATAATTATTGCTCCTTCACTATTATTTGAACAGAAAAGGATATGATCTCACTATTCTAGAACGTGAATTACATTCTGTTTTCACCCAAGATAGACTTTGAATTAGTCACAATTTCTTCCTTTCATATAATCTCACTCTATTACAAGGGCTGTTCAGAAACGTATTTCCTAAGTGAAATTCCTGAATGAAAATCCACTGAAAAGGCCAGAAGTGTTAGTGTTAGCTCAAGCAGTAATATCCTTTAAGATTTTCTTTTCTTTCTTTAGTGCAGAAAATAAGGAAGGGAAGGTAAAGAAAATTCATAAAAAGTATTCTAAAATAATTAACATCACTAAAATCTACTAACAAGAGGGGAGAAGAAAGGGCAGGGGAGAAAGAGAGAGGAAGAGAGAGAAAAACAAATCATACAACTGAATAAAGACCAGACAATCAGTAATAATAATATCATTTGCCCTTAAGCAAGAACTGGTGGGATTGTAAAATAGATAAAATAATAGAAAATGAAGAAACTAAAGTTCTCTGAGACTTTAGAATTCAAACAGACAGGCACCTGCCCCATAACAACCAGACTTAACTGTCAATTAAAAAGACAAAAAGTCTAGATAGTGGACATGGCAGTACCCAGAGAAAGTAAAATAAAAGAGAAAGAACTGGAGAAAATCACAAAACAAAAAGATTTGTAAATAGAAGTAGAATGGCTGCGGCAAAAGTCTTCAGATTTCGGCGGCATATAAATTTAATTAATTAATAAATAAAAGCAAAGATAATACCAATAGTAATAGGGGTCTTGGGTATAGTCTCAAAACAACTGCCGCACCACTTGAACAACATCAACATTGACAAAATCTTGCAAAAGGTGGCTTTACTTAGAATAGTGTACATCCTGCAACAATAACTTTAACATAATCAAAGAAGAGTATTTGCCTATCCCATGTCCTTGGGAATTCGATAGGTGGACAAAAATGCCAAATCCAGTCTAAACTTCTGGCTGACTTTCTGACCACCCATAATAAAACAGCAATATAGTAAAATCTTTCAAAAAACTCAACAGCTAAAGTTCATCAGGCATCTTCCTCCACCTTCTTGGTCTTTTGAAAATTACAAGAAAAAAAATTAATATGCTGTCTAAACCTTCCTGAAAAGTAAAAACTACAACATTGAAACTACTGTTAAAAAACATTGCTCCGTAAAAGAACTGCTTGTACCTCTGGTGATAGTTATTTATTAAATTTATATGCCACTGAAAT
>JANHZU010007755.1:39852-51557 GCA_032468055.1 Acrochordus granulatus | reverse complement strand
TCATGGGTTTACTTTTCAACCTGTACAATAACTTCACACTCCCATTTCTCTTTCACCCTAACTGAATATGTAAGAATCAGAATGTCTGCTTGCAAAAACCAACCAACCAGCTAATGAATCCTTGAGGAGAATGAGAGAGAACACTTCACTTGCTTTGCTCTCTTCCTCCGCTTTCAACATTATTTCCTTCTTTACGTTGAGACCTACATTTGTGGGCTCTGCATGTCATTTCAAGATCTAAAAAAAAAATTTGCTTTCAGAAATAGGGGTTAGCAGCTGTCTGACTATGTCTGGCCTGGGAAGCTAAGCAGAGTCGGATCTGGTTAGACTTTGAATGGGACTCTGCTAACAAATTCGATGGTATGCGGTGGTTAACACTCCAGTATCACAAGCAGCTTTTGAAACTTTTATGTTTGAAAAAAAAACTTGGTGTGCAGTAAGAAACAACTACTGTTAAAACAACAACAACCAAACCCTTTCCAGATGCTGAAGTTGATTCATGGTATTATCCTTGGCATCTCAGATCATTTTTAAAGGCTGCATTTCTGTCTCTGGGAATAAGCTACACTGAGCTCAAAAAGACTTCTGTTTTGAAGTGAATGGGATTGTAAAATGAGATTCCAATTCATTGGTAGAATCACGTTTTCTTTTTTGCACGTATGAAATGAATACCTGTGTGGTTTACTTGACTGTGGCAAAAGTGTCCTAAACTCTGTGTTTGTATTTATTTACAAATTAATATGATGTAATTATTATAGCAGCCAACTAACAAGTACAGTATATCAGTCCTGGAAAACATTGGATAAGTAGGTAATTTGAGTCAAATGGATTCTATCAGGGTTTCCTTCCTTTGTTTTGATACTGGATCACAGAACATAAATATGCCTGATTTTTAAATGATTCCATGAATACTGTAGGTTAAGTACTTTCAATTAAATGATTAAAATGCAAATAAAAGCATATCTGCTGTTGTCAGTGCTGAGATTGTACAAAATGTTAAATGTGAAAAGCAAATCGGTACATTATGGATTTCAAGTATAACCCTTCATCAGTGAAGCTGACAGTATTTCAAAGTGAACAATGTCGGATTTATATTCTCAGAAAGGAATCATCACAAACTAAGGACTTTCATAATAATATGTAGGGCATAAGTGGCGGGTCTTTTACACCTTGAAGCAAAAGCATGGGAGAAAAAAAGCAGCACTTCCTCTCATTAATGGTTTAGCATTTGCCTTGAAATATGAAAGGCAATAGAAAGATTTATTATGTTCTGCATCCTACATATGCTATATCTGTACACAATTAGACACTCAAAATGCAAGAGAAAGTGGACCATACCAAATCATTTTGATTCAGTGATCATTACAAAGATAAGCCCACCTATGCCTCCAATTTTAATGGAATGAAGCTATATTTAACTCTTTGCAGGGATTGGGTAATAGGTGTTTCTTAACCAGTCCAGTACCTTCAGATTATGTTCAACCTCGGCTGTCAGAATTCTAGGAGGTGAAGTTCAACATATTTAGTTTTGCAAGTCTTGAATTCTAACACTCTTGGAATATATTACAGAAGACCATTCTATACACATTAACTCATTGCTATCAAACAGAAGACAGTGTACAAAATATTCTCTATTCTTTTTCCTGGACCAAATTTCCTTGGTTTAAAAAAAAATATAGAACGGTGGGCCTTTCTGCACTGCAGTCTTTTGCTGCTGGACTCCCATAAATCAACCAGCAGGAAATGAAGTCATTTTAAGCAATCTCTTTCCACCACTTCGACCTCTGTGTCACAGGAGAACCTTGGTTCTTACCTGACTGCCTTTAATATGTCTCCTGACTGGTGGATTCTCCTTCTTCTTTATAACTGCAGAAGGAAGGAAGGAAGGAAGGAGTTTTACCCTATTTCTCTCACTTGAAATAGAAGGGAAATTAATCAATGAGCTTGTAAAAAAAGCAGAATATCCTTTCACTGTTATGCTAGTGAGCTTGTCATCCCCCTCCATTGTAATTTTTTTTTGACAGGTTTCAGGAGCAGAGGTGGAATCCCTGTCAGAGGACAGAGTAACCATAGTTGGAATGGAGATATTTGCTTGCAATGAAATGAAATGAAGCAGGCAAACCAGCAAGTTTAGCACAAAGTACAAACTACAAAAGTAGTTTGTACACTACTTTTGGTGTACAACAGAAAGGGAGATGAAGGTTATGTTCTCAATAAGCTAGGGGAAGGGATCTATTTATGTGGTTGCTAAGAATTAACAACTTGATGTCACAATGTTTGCATCAAATCCTTATCTGGTAGCATAGTTTGGTTGCAATGTCGCATAATATTAAGCCAAGATTCCAGTTTTGTGAGTAGCACATAGAAACTAATAATGAGCTATTATTGCAGGTTCAGGTATAATGTTAAGCCTTGAATAAGTAGTAAAATAGCCCCAGAAGTTTCATACTTTTTCACATTGGACAAGGAAAATGCACATAAACCTATTTAATTAGATTATCTAGAACCAGGAAATGGATAGAAAAAAATAATCATCACTTTGTTGTACTTAATTAATAAGTTTAAACCAGATAAAGCAACAAAAATCTGTGTTGTGGCATTGCTCTTTTTTTTAATGATCAACTGTTCTATTAGAACAAATTTCCAGCATCTTTGCCGCCATTTATGATAAAATTGTTTAACTGTTTAAATTTTTTTTAACTTTAAAAGTGCCATGAGATGGGCGGACATATAAAGCGTTTAAATAAAAAATCCTTTAAATAAAATATTGATTTATTTTCTTGTTTTCCACTGCCACTTGCCACTGCCTGCCTGCCTGCTACTATCAATAAGAAAATTATCAAATCTTGGTGTTTCAAGGCTTATAAAAAAGAACTTACTAAGATGAACCTAAGGTCTAATATAATGGCCTAATGTGTGATTTCTCGTATTTTAATTAAAATAGCAGTCCCAAAAGACTAAATAACTTTACAAGACCACTACACTTGCACATGCATATGTGTGTGCGTATGCACACATATACACACTTATTTATATTTTCTTCAACACATGGGGCTTATACCAGAATTTATTATAACTTCTAAATTGACACAATTTTTAATTAAGATATTGTTGATCAGATACTGTTTGTCTACATACAAGTTGTGGAGTTCTCTTCTTTTAGAGTTGTTATAAATTTTAATACTCCTAACTGTTTAATGTATTTTTTCTAAACAGAGTCTTTTTCATGTTCACTTTTCCATTCTTATATTTTAAGTTTCCTTTTTGTAGCTATACTGCATATATTATACTAATATACTGTATATACTATATGAATTTCTCTAATTATTACTCATCTAATGTGTGCTTTCATACTATCCTTGTTTATTGTTTTGTTTTCAGTATTTAACTGTTTTCTAATTAAGTGGTTGGATTTAATCTCTAGGACACTGATCTTCCAGATCCATCCTTTTTCAAATAACCCCAAACAGATACAAAATCAGAAATTAAAATGGGTTCAATTTTAGCTTACAAAATGTTATTAGGCTATGTTTTAGCCTAATAAATGTTTTAGAACATAAAAGTAAATCAGATCTTGAGAAGCTTTTATATTTATTTGGATAAAATATGTAACCTCTCTTATTTAGATGTTTACATTGCCATATATCAAACAGTTAGCACAGTCCAGGATTTTTTTTAAAATTATCTTCATATTTCTTTTGTTCGATTTCAGAAGAACAGTCTAATTTGTTATTAGGATCTTTCTTGAAGTTTTCCCCTATGATGACATTTATAATGACCACTCTATTTATTATAAGGTAATGTAGTAGCTGCCATCTGAATTAATGGTTAGAATTGTATCTTATTACAACAGGCATAATAGTGAGGTGCAATCGTAATGTGATAAATTACAGGAGTAAAATGAAGGTCCCAAGAGTTATTCTGCTGGCTTCCTATTATGCTGACAAGTAATCCAGCCTCCACTTTATGTGGAGAGGATATCTGGGAGAAAGAATTTGCAATACCATTTCTTCTTTTTCTTATGTAGTGTGTGGTGTGTGTGTTTCAACTGAATTATAAGAATGCTTCTCAGTGCTTGAAATCTGATTTATTTAACTCCTCTTTTTAGTGGCCTAGTGATTAAGACGCTGGAGTTGTCATCTGGAAGATTGGCAGCCCAGATTTGAGACCCAGGCACCATGTAAGGGGGTGAATTCCTGTTATTTGCCCCAGGTTCTGCCAACCTAGCAGTTTGAAAGTTGATAAATAGGTACCACCTTCAGTGGGGAAGGTAACAGCATTCCATGTGGTTTGGTGTACAATCATGCCAGCCACATGACCATGGAAGCATCTTTGGACAAACACTGGCTCCCTTGGCTTTGAATCAGAGATGAGCACTACCCCCTAGAGTCGGACACAACTAGCAAGGGAAAACTTTACCTTTCTTTTACCTTTTTTTCTTAAATTTTAGCAAATTGTAGCCGCTTCTAAAATAAAGCTTAGTTCACTTCTCAAGCTAGGAGGCTAAATCCGATTCCATATGATTCTACACTTGTGTTTGAAAATTCCATCCAATCTATTTTCTTGTAGACACCCTTTGAGGGAGAAACTGAGAACAAGCAGAAAGTGGATATTTGAGAATGGTTGTAAGCAAGTTACATCTAAGGAGGGAATTTTTAAAAAAAATTGGGAGAAAATAAATCTCTGAAGTATCAAGGAGAATGTCTTTGTTTTTCATGTCAACATCTCCATGTAGGCATCAGAGAGAATATTTCTGCTTTGATTCCAAACATCTGCAATTGTAAGGTGTGCCAAACAGGTAAACTATGATTTGGCATGACATGATAGTTCACCTTCTGAGATGTGGTTCTTGTCTCTGGGGAATTGCTTATTGCAGCTTTGTTTATACGGATATATGGAGTGGAGAACACTAATACAATTGTCTGTAGCAAAACTGTAAAAAACAATCTGCTTATTGTGTATTTTCAAAGCGGTTCTTCAGACAAACTAACAGGTGGCAGATAGTTACTGTAGGCATACTGTTGGAGAAGAACAAATCTCAGTTAACCAAAACTGTAACATAGACCTTGGCAGAGGCTAAAGAAATCTTTTAGGAATGATATGTCAGTATTTGTAATCGTGACTATTGATCCCTAATGCTACACATATATATTTTGCAGCCCTTAGTCTATCTCTGGACAAGAAGGAAAAATATATTTGCATGAACAAGCAGCTGAGCTGAGGAACATAACAATGTGCACGTTTGTATATATACACAGAGACATTTCAACAGAGACTTTTTATGAATATGTATGTATAAGAAGGCTAAGGTTATATACACTGTAGTATACATTCTGCTTAATTAGGTAGGTAGTAAGTTGTTTAGATTAAAAGGGACAGAAAGACAATAGATTAACTCCAAATAGATTTAAGAAGTAGAGGGGTCATCCACACAGCCTTTTTATCTTGATATAAATATACCCCACTTATCATTTGTTAAGGAAACATCCTCAAAATGGAGCGTCCATCTCATGGCCACCGTACTGGTAAGCTCCATCTTAGAATAAACAAACTTAAATAACTCCAGGAAAAATGGGGGGAACTGCCTTATACTACTTTGCAAATGTCTGCCCAGGTCATGATTTGTTGCAAAATTGCAAGAAGTGCAAACTTTCTTAAAAAGGCAACTGGACTTTTGTCTCCTATCTAGGAGATTTTCCATGCGAAAAAAAATATGAGATGGTAAGGCAAATCTATCTCTAAATCGTTATAGCTCATCTTATTACTCTATTTAACTTGTTATGTGAGAACGTCTCTGTATCTATATCCTACATCCTGCCCCTTTTCATGGAATTGATAAAATCTCCTGGATGGGGAATGAAATGTTTTCTGTTTACATCTAATAATACAAGTCCACTTGCCTTTTTAAGAAAGTTTGCACTTCTTGCAATTTTGCTATTACTTTGCATAGCATTTCTCTCTCAAGGTTAGAACTACCAAATTTAACAATTCATTTATTTGTTAAATTTATATGCCGCCAACCTCAAACGACTCTTGGTGGCTTACAGTAAAATAAAACAGTAATAAAAACAACTGAACCCTTTAAAAACCTTTAAAAAGAATTGGTGCCAGGATTTTGGACAGCTTTCAAATAAGTCTTATGTTTTAGTGCATTGCTGCTATTTAAGATGAAACTGAGGCTAATTGCTGTACGCATGAAACAGAGAGATATTTTCAAAAATATATGCTTTGTTGAAGAATCAAAGAATGTAGTCATCCCAGAAACTTTAAGCACAAATAGTTGAATTTTGTAAATAAAAAAAAAACATGTATGATACAACAAGACAGAATCACAGCTTGCAATGCATGAAAAGCCAACCAACCAACCGTTTGATTAAATAATTCGTATTTTTAAACCAAGGTAGGCCAGACTGGGAAATCAAACCCTGCCAAAAGGCGGTGGGGGCAATCTCTTAATATAGCATAGCTATAGTATCAGATTTTAGGTTGATAAGTGAATCAGTCATTGATTTTAGGTTAATAAGTGAATCAGTCATTGTGATTTGTAAACCATAGCTTATGGCTGTGGCGGCAACACCAGGATGTAATTCAGCCGCTGGAAACATGGCGGCTGCTTCTGGAATTCTGCCATGTGGCAGAGGGACAAGGCACCCCATTCTGCTTTGTGAACATGGTCTGCACAGCCTGTCGGAAACCTCCCGGGCCAGAACTGCATTTCGGTAACTGTAAATATCATACCGTTTCTGGAATCATGCCACATGGCTGCACGGTGAACCAATCCGTTCCAGCGCTGTGGAAAGCCTTGGAGCTCTTCACAAGGTAGGTGAAGAAGAGGGTGTTGGGCTGGTGGTGTGGAATCAGGCCTGAGGCCTGGGGAGGCCTAGTGAGAGTGGGAAAAGGCCTCTGAGGACCCAAAAGTCAGGCAGCGAATCTCGGGGAAGGCCCTAGGAGGGTTGGGGCAGGCGGATCTGGGCCTACGTTAGGCCTCTAAGAGCCTTCCCCATGCCTGAGGCATCCCATGCTCCACTGAACAACCTGCATATTGGTTTAATGATTGCACTGGGGAGAGGGGGATGGTAGAGGTTGTTACGTGAGATGTTTCACTTCACAACTGTTGTGACATGTGACCATAAATGGGCAGGCTCCATTACAGTCATATCTCAAGGACAATCTGTATACTGCTGACTGTGGGACTGCTTCGTAGCAATGATCTTCTGGAATGATGTCATTCAGTTATTGTTGAATCCTAGTCCCAAAGTTGAATTGATTATCCAAATATAAGAGTGTTCAGGACATGGGACTCCAGTATGGTACTGCATCATATCAGCTGGCAAGTTGTCTGTAAGCCAAGCTTAAATGAATAAAGTAAACAAACTGTACATTTATAAGCAAGTCTGGCAAACCGTTTTAAGTACTAGCATCCCCTGGATATGAAATTCTACTCCGTGTGCTGAATTGCCCTAGTGCTTAGACCCCTCCTCCTATGAAAATTTTATTAGGTAGCATTCTTATTGAAAATGTCTTCTGTCCTATTCTACTGCTATGGGTCCACTGATGTGAATGCCCTTAATGATTTCAGTACTCAAAGTTTGAGAACTCTGACTGTATAAAAGAAAATGCACTGCCTTTCAACATCAATAATGTGGCATCCTTCAGAAAAAGGGTTAAGTGTTGGTATGTTTAATAATCCATTCTAATACTAAAATTTTGTTCATATACAGTATAACTTTTGTTTAAAAATATACATATAATCTTGAACTGTCTTAGTTTAGATAAAAGGAAAGTTCTGAAATGAAATTACGGATTTTGTTCTTCTGAAAGAGTACTTGAGAAGTCCTGATATATTTTAGAACACACATTCTATAAAGATGAGATAGGAATAAATATAAATGTTCAACAACTTGCCTAAACTCATATTTGAATGAAGCTGACCAGATATTGCTTTAAAAATCCTTGAAAGGAGAAGATTCTCTAATCTGATCCAAATTCCCAACCTTTAAACTTTTTCTCTAATCTGAAATTGTTATCTTTATCTCATCTTCTTTTGTCTTCTATTTTTTTAAATTAAGAGTTTTAAAATTATTGTTAAATAATACTTTATATGTCCATATTGTTATATTTCTCTTCTTTTAATCATAACCATCCATGCTCTGTTCTCTAACAGTGAAACCCAGATTTCATCCTACTTCAAGTACAGCCTTTGCAAATAATTGGACTTTAAAATGTTTAATGATTTATTGATATGAAGTAGAAATATTTCTGGCTTTCACCCTAAATTAACTTTGCTAAGTGCATCTTCTCATGTATTGTTTATGTAATACATTTGAATACTGCTTCTCATTAAAAGTATAACATACAAAATAGGATCCGTGCCTATTATGATTTAATTAGGATAATTTTGCATCTGTATACTGGTATGGCATCATTCTTAGGAATTTGAGCAGAGGAGTTCTATAGACCATGTTCATGGGTCTGGGCCCTTGGAGAAATAGGACATTCAGGTGGCTTTTGTTATTTGTAGGAGTTTCATTCCAGCTGAACAATTTCAGATAATGAGACCACGTGAGAAAAAAATTACTTTATATGTATATAAAAGGCCCTCCATAGTTTGTGCATATGCAAAATATTTCCTCAGACAGACAGTCTAAAAGTATAGTTTGGACAGTATTTTTCAACCATAAATATGCAAAACCACAAATTGTGAGACTAAAGATCACAATCCCTTTGGAGTCCTTTGTGCTCTCTGAGCTTGCTTATTTTCCTGCAGAGTCATCAACAAATACATACCATTGTAAGGTCAATAACAGCCACTATGGAGAAGACACAGGCAGAAGTCTAGCAGAGCACATCATCATATTGTCTGAACTAACAGTCAGACAACATGATGAAAACTGGGAAAACAGTGAACAGCCTAGACAAGCGAAATTAAAAAACACTAGAGAAATCCTGGAAACTTGGCTTGTAGACAAATCAGCCATCAACAAGCCACAAACAGATAAACAACATTCACACACCATTAAAAAAATAAACAAATTAAAAAGGAAACCACAAGGCTACAACACCTCGTCACCAACAATTAATACCATATAAACAGGGATTAACACCAGGATTAACACCAAATAAAAACAGTAAGGTAAAAAGGTAAACATTTCCCCTTTAAGTCATATCCAACTTTTTTTTTAATGGCGGACAGAGTGGGTGTGGAGCGCAGAGCTCCGACCATTCCCCAGGGAAGATTGAGGGGCCAGCCTTATCCTCTTTTTCCTCCCACCCCCCGTTGTGTGATCTTTCTTTCTTATGGCCGGTGGCGGCAGCGGGAGAGTTTCCACTGGAATTGCTGATGCACTGGAGGCCTCGCGAGGGCCTCGAGGCCCAGCTTAGAGCGGTGGCAGTCCTGGTCCGGTTGTTCTTCGTGGTGAGTCCGGGAGAGCAGCGGGGCCTGTGAGACGACGCTTGGGAAGATGCCGGCGGCCGAGGTCTTGTGAGAGCACCCCGCACAGCCAGGAGAGCCAACGGAGCCAGGAGCTTGGTGGGACAGCAGCAAGAACAGCGGCTGCTGCGGGGCGGCGTCCATGACTTGCGCTTGGGCCTGGTCTCGGAGAACGTGGTTCGCTGTATTGAGCTGGGGGCTGTGGGCCAGCGCTCAGTTGGGATGAGCTGTTCGGTGGTCGGACCTTTTCGGTTCGGTTTAGAGCAGTTGGCCTCGGCCTGCGATGGTGGCGGCCTTGATAGCCGATCCAGCGCCTCTGAGCGCCGAGGCCTCCACAGGCAGCCTGGAACTCTGTGGCCGACTGAAAGATAGTGCGAGGCTCAGAGGGCATTGCCGATGCGGACCTAGTGGAAAGGGGAGGACAATTTGGACTTTTTATTGGACTGGGGTCAGCTAACCCAGCCTCATAAGAGGAACTGCGGGCCAGGGTTGGTTCAGGGCTGGCCCCTGGGTGTGAGCCAGGGCCAGCTGGGTGGCCGAGTTGATGGCTGCCCTTGCCCAGAGTGAGAGCTGGGTGAGGGGTGTGGATGGGAAGTGAGAGTTGATCAAGGGGGAGGGAGTGTGTGGTTGGGGAGGGTGTGAGACAGGGGCCCTTGTGCTGAGAGCTTACTATAGTGCCGGGGCCCTCTGCCATTGACGCTCCCTGGTTGTCTGGGAGTGAGTGTTTTAGTTGTTTGTTGGGGGGAACGTAGAGCCCATGCCTGGGAGTAAGGGAGGTATGGGGATGGAGGGTATTTCTTGCTTGGGGGGTTCTAGGGCAGGAGAGGAGATCCAGGTGGTTACGGGTAGGGGTGCTACAGGAGCAGGAGGGCAGGCCATTACAGGAGAACATGCTCCCGATGCTTAGTATCGATGGCGTGTTCTGGCCCTCCTCACTCATGCTCAGACCCTGGCCAGCATGCCCTTGGCAGCCCTGGGGTCTGGTTGCTGCTGCTGAATGCCAGATCAGTTAACAACAAGGCTCCTCTGATTAAAAATACCATCGAGGAGCGGGCTGACCTGGCATGCATCACCGAGACCTGGCTGACTCCTGAGGGGGGGTTGCCCACTCGGAGAAGTGTCCAGCTGGGTTCAAGGTTTGGCATCAGCGAAGACCCCAGGGCAGGGGGGGTGGCAGTGGTCATCCAAGAATCACTGTGTGCCTCCAGGGGCTTTGCTCCACAAGTTTACAGTTGTGAGACCCTGTTCTTGAGATTGGGCTCTTGGGACCATTTGGGATTGTTGCTACTGTACCAGCCTCCCTGCCGCGTAGCATCTTCCTTGCCTGAGCTGACTGAGGCTATCTCAGGGTTGGCGGCGGACTTCCCCAGGCTGATGGTCCTGGTGGATTTCAATCTGCCCTCCCTAGGTTTGGCCTCACATTTGCCTCAGGAGTTCATGGCTTCCGTTACAGCCATGGGCCTTTCCCAGATTAAGAGCCCCACTCAAGACAATGGCCACACTCCGGACATGATTTTCTTGTCGGGGCAATGGCAAGGTGAATTAGAAGGAGAGCTTTTATTGTCCCCCTTGTCATGGTCTGATCACGCCCTGGTGTTTTTGAGATTCTCTTATGCTACCCCCCTCTGCAGGGAGGTGGGACCCACACAAGCGGTCCACCCTCAGCACCTGATGAATCCTGAGGGGTTTCAGAGGGAGCTGGAGGATCTCCCAAGGGCATTGCTGCACGGTCCTGTTGAAGCTCTGGTTGCATCTTGGAATCAGAAGGCGTCCGAGGCTTTGGACAGGGTCGCGCCTATGCAAATTCTCTCCATCCAGCTCTCTCTGTTTTTTGTGGTTCACAGAAGAGTTATGGGGGCTGAGAAGAGTGAAGAGATGCCTGGAGTGTCACTAGCAGAAGATAAGGGAAGAATCCAATCGGACACAACTTAGAACTGTTATTGAAGTCTGTCTTATGGCAATCAGGGCAGCAAAATGGGATAATTTCTCTGCCCTTATTGCATCTGCAGAGTGCCACCCGTCGGCTCTGTTTAGGGTCACTTGCTCCCTTCTAGGAAGTGGAGAGCTGATGGTCCTTCAGGGCCATGCGGAAGAATTTGCGGAGCACCTGTCAGATAAAGTCGCTTGGATTCGGTTCCAGTTGGATGCTGATTGCAATGTAGAGCCAGGGGAGATGCCGAGGGAGGAGTCTTGCCCAATAATCTGGGATCAATTCGATTCTGTTGTTCCTGAGGAAGTGGACAGGGTCCTCGATGCAGTCAGTGCGACCACTTGC
>JANHZU010007755.1:29131-39752 GCA_032468055.1 Acrochordus granulatus | reverse complement strand
GACTCATTAGAAAAGACTGTGATGCTGGGAAGGATTGAAGGGAAGAGGAGAAAGGGACGGCAGAGGATGAGATGGATGGATAGCATAGTCAGATGGGTGTGAGCTTGGGAAGACTCTGGGAGGCAGTGCAAGACGGGGGCCTGGCGTAATGCAGTCCATGGGGTCGTGAAGAGTTGGACACGACTGCGCGACTGAACAACAATTTATTTACTTACATTTTGCATGCTTTTGAACTGCTAGGTTAGCAGGAGCTGGGGCAAATAATGGGAGCTCACCCCATTATGGAGTACCTGCGTCTCAAACTCTGGCTTCCAACCTTGTAGCTGACAAGTCCAGTGTCTTAATTGCTAGGCCACTGCACCTCTAAACAGTAAGCAGTCCAATCAAGAAACTACCAAGGAGAAAACAATACCCCCATCAACAAGACGTGGCAAGCCACTGAATATAAACAGAGAGCTAACCCTACTTCCTTCTAGCATTGAAGATAATTACCTAGTTGGTTAACAAAACCTTTGCAGAGAAACAACCAAGCTCGGAGAGCACCGAGGACTCCACAGCCTGATCCTGAGCTATATATATTCTCTTCTATTGATAGCAATGTCTACCTGAAATAGGGTTATCATTACTGGGTTGCAAGAATCTGGGTGTCCATTATATGGCAAAAAAGAAATAAAGACAACTTGCTGCCATTACAGAGCTGCCCAGATTTTTGAAGCCCCAATTTGGTAACCCTAAAATATGAATAAAAACATGCCAAATGGTCTTATTTGTTGCCAGTTTACCATCATCCTTCATAATTTGTGGAATTCATAAATTTAGTGTTTTTGCAATCTTAACAGTGTAAGAATAATCTTGCTGCTTCAAGCAATGAGCTTATTTTTTCTTGCGATGCCAAGTAAATATATTTGGAAAAAGCTTAAATTGAGCTTAGAATGTGGGACCAATTAGAATTTTCTAGTCTTTCCATAACAACTAACTCACCTAGCCTAAGAATTTCATCTTCCATAACTTTTCTCTTCCTTTGAAAAATTCTTCTAAGGTAGTGGCATTCACCACAGCTTATAAAATAAATTCTTCAGTTGCATTATCCTTATATACTTTCTCTGGCATGTTAACAAAAGGAAAAGGAAAAAAAATGGGTTAGCATTTTGCACCACAACAACATAAAAACAACTTTTTCTATGTAAAATAAAATGGGACACCAAATGAATTATAATATAAAACATACCTTTTCCCTCCAGATACATTGTGACAGATGCTACGAACAATTGTTATGGGATCCTTGGGAGGAAAAAAAATTAATATTAAAACCTAGATGTGTTTCATGCAGCTCAAGTCCAATGTCTCCACCATATGTTTATAGATGAATACTATACCTGGGGCTGTTCTGAGATGGTCAAACATCTGCTTAGTCTTAAATCGGAGTATATAGATATCAGCATATTCTAATGAAGGTCACAAGTTCTTGATAATCAGCTGCTGCCTGAGGCCTCAATTTAAAAAACACAGCTTTGAGTGATTTTCAAGTGGTGTATTCAGAGGACTAGTTCTTCTAATTACCTAATATAAAATTACATTGTTTCTATATCAAACTAATGCATACACACACATGACCATATACCCCCCAACGCACACACATAAACATACAAATAAAGAACAGCAAAATGCAGCTTGTTGCTAAAGTATCCATCTGTGCTGATTATTAATGCTGTTTCTGGAAAATATTTTCATGGCATGATATCTACAAAACGCATTAGCATTCTCCAATGTTTTAATTATTAATACTGAATGGTTCACATAATTATATTTTTCTTGCTTAACTGCTTTAATTTCCAAAAAGAACGTTCTTTTTTTTCTTCTCCTGTCTTCATTTCCTCACATTCCTCTTCTTCCCAAAATTATCTCTCAATGAAGTAAATTTGGAATGAAAGATTTCCTATTTCATTCAGTATCCAGGATGCCAGAAAAACTCCATCCATATGGAGCTTTTCTCTCTCCCCCATGCTTTTAAGATTGCTTTTGTCTGACATTTTGATAATGTGATGTAAAGTAGCAAAATAAACATTTGGTAAAATAGAACAAGCATTTTTATAAACAAAATTGTGACTGTAGGAAAAATGCCCCCTTGCTCAGTGCATTGGCAAAAAGGGAAAAGATGGGGAACAATACCTTTTCCTTGAAAAATCTACCTGTGTGTTAGTTGCAACTATGGAATTACAGGATGATTTCTACAGCTACTTCCACAACATCTTCTAAGGAATGATGAACCTCTTCTGGAAGACAGGTCTCTCAATCATTTTAGGAACACCAGGATCTTCTTGTCTGAGTCAGTACAAAGGAATAAAGAAGTACCTTATTCACCTAAGTAATAGGTGTATTTTGAATGTGATTAGAAGGACTGAAGCCATTGAGTGAAGGTTTGCTAAGGACTGGAAGTATTGTAATAAATGTTTCTTCTTTTCTCCTCCCCCCTCCTTCCTACTCCCCTTCCCTCTCCTCCTTTTCCTTCTCCTTGTCCTCCATTAAAGACTAACCATGTTTACTTTAAAAGTCCTGCCTGCATTGCGACTGCATTTCCAGTTCCAGTCTCACTCTATGTAAAATACTCCTCAGATTTCCATCTCTCACTCCCTCTTTCTCCCCTAAATGCTCTGCTAGACTACTGGTAATCCACTACTAATCCTTTCTCCTCAGTAGCCACATAAAGAAAGAAAAGATGCCAGTTTGTGGCTTAGGCAGGCTACATTGAGGAAATATCCCCATCGCTGCCAAGAACGTCCATCTGCCACCTACAAGTGCAGGTGCCAAGAAGTCTCTTCTGTCCACAAAGCATAATAATAAAAAACAAAGGATCCATGTGCACTAATCATTGCCAAACACACCAAAAGGGAGGCAAGAACTTTTTTTTTTATGAAAGTTTACTTAGTCTGCAGAGATTTGCATACAGATGGCTAGGTCAGGGGACTGTGTATGCTGCCTGGACTGTGGAGGGCAGGGCCGCATTCAAGCAGCCTTTAGAAGTACGTCCGGCTTTTACTGGAGCACCGAGCTGGGGAGAGGCCTCATTCGGCACACTGAATAGTCATTCAAGTAGCTTGCTTTGAAATGAGAAAAGACCTTGGACTGGGGGTAGGAAGGGAGTGGAGTAAAAGAAAGCAAATTCTTTTCTTTGTGAGACAGAGGAGGAGTGTTGGGAAAGAGGCCAGAGGACTTAAAGAATGTAAGTTAGCAACCAGGAATTAGAGGGAAGTTTCTGTGGAGACACACAGTTAGATATATGGCATTCACCCTCTCCTAGTGGACAAGAAGAGCAAAACCAACATTTCAAAGGGTTCATGGTGTGCATTTGGGGGAGAAAAAAACAAGAAAAAAAGAAAAATCAGTAGAGTAGAGCTATCCTGTTTCTTTAGCTCTCAAGATAAAGGCCTTGAAATAATCAGTAAGCAAGAGTAAACTTCAAGTAAGGAAGCTTTTTCAGGAGATGAAGAGCATGCTGTCCCAAATACCATTTTTGGATTTGATTCCTCCATCCTTCTTTTACAGGCAAGCAAAAACAAACAACATGTCTAAACTGCTGGGTGGATGGTAAATGGTGCTTGCTGTGGATCTATGAAATGTTACTTCTGTCTGGCTTTTTGGCAAGAAAAGATGGTTTCCACAATGACAAGAGACTTGACTCCTAGAACGCTGTGGAGAATCTTCTTTTGACCACAGTGCAGTAAATGCTGTATCACCTGAGAAAAGGGATAAAGGCACCCTTCTCCAGGCTTTTATTGTCCTACAATAAAAAGAAGAAAAGCCTGGAATCAAAATAAGGAAGGGGTTAGGTCTTATCAGAATGTGTCTTCACAGGAGCCTCCATCCAAGCTGTTTTATTGCCTTTCCTTTCTTTTCCAGGCCATGGATGGGGAGGAAGCAATTATTGGGACAAGCCACAATGACCTCACAGAAGTGAGAAAATCTGGAGCTGCAAATAGAAAAGCAACATAAGCCAGAAGCATGTCATTTGCATTGAGGTTTTCAAGATCATTCAGCCTGCCTTGGTCATGCAGGGTAACCATGCCCCTTATGTTCAGCTGTATTATTCAGTTCTTTGTTCCATTCACAAACAAATAGCAATGAATGCAAGAGGTTGGAGGATTTTTGCAATAATGACATGATCTTTGTGACACAATGACATTTTCTTAGTGTTAATAAATGCTAGGAAAAAAACATATCTCCACATCAGAGGTGCCTGATAAATTAAGGAAGTTTATAAATTTAGAAATATATCTTAGGAAGAAAAAAAAGTATGGATTTGATATGTGGCTTTGGGAAACTGCAGGGTAGGCAACTGCAGGGTAGAAGGTGCAGTCTAGGCTAAGTTAAGAATTTTATATCGCTGATTTTTACAGAAAATTAAACGTGAGATTGATAATTTCATTGAAATCCAGATTTGTGTGGATCACAATTCTTAAATTATGCCTAGATTAAGTTGGGTTTGTATTCCATTGAAATCTTATTATTTTCTGCTTCTATTCCATTCTATTAAATAAAACATTATGGCCAAATGGTTAAGATGCTGGGCTTGTCGGCAGCTCGCGTTTGAGACCCAAGAACTGCCATGTTACAGGGTGAGCGCCCATTACTTGTTCCAGTTCCTGCCAACCTAGCAGTTTGAAATCATCCATGCGCCTTGGCATATAGTCATGCCAGCCTTATGATCACGGAAGTATCGTTGGACAAATGCCGGCTCCCTTAGCTGTGAATCAGAGATGAGCACTGCCCGCTAAACTCGGCCACAACTGAAAGGTGAAACTTTTATTTTTACCATAGATTAAGAGGCTACCATATTCCAGTTGTAAAATAATGCAGTTTCGTTACAAATCCATTTTAATTTTGTTCACTTTCCCAGAGTTCCTTCTGGTGAATGGGTGGCTATACAAATGTATTCAATAAATACATAATATATAAATATAACTGTGATAATAGCTTGGTAGGAAATCTGATGTACTTATGTTGCATATTGGGTGGATATTATAGGTACAATAAGTGTCAGCACTGCTTTTGTGTGAAGGGAGAGGAAAAAGTCCATCTTCAGATGAGAATACCAACTTTGAAAAATGGATCTGAAAATCCATTTTTGAGTGCAGAATGTCTGTTTCAAGTGTTCTAAACTTGGAACAACAATCTATATTTTTTAATTTATTTATTAGATTTATATGCCGCTGAAATCAAACAACTCTCGATGGCTTACACTAAATGGAGCAATAAAAATCCATTAAAACCTTTACAACAAAAGTACCAGAATTTTGTCCCAAGTTTTAAATAAAATGGGGGTTTCCATTTCACATTGTTTCTAATGTGACAGTATCCTGTGATTTGTTTTAGAAATTCCACTAGCCAGCCATGGATTGCTGGATAATGCATTAGCCAATGAAATAGCAAGCACAGGTCTCATTTCCGTTGCTATTAGTTAGAATAGTGATAGGGGAGTGAAGATGAAGGAGATTCAGAAGTTATGTAAGCAAGCCAATTGCAAAATATATGTTTAATTACTGCTTCCTTTATTTAGTATGGGAATTTTTATTTTAAAAAAATCTCATTGACCATTTTTTCTGTCAGTTGGGTCATAGCAGCAGTCAGAATGGACTACACTGAATAAATTCAACTCCTTTATGATTGAAAGTAAGAATGAGATTTAAAAGTGAAGGTTAATTTTTGCAAGAAAACAAATTAGTTACATAAGAATTCCAACTTCAAACAATTCCCTCCTTTATTTACATAACTATAAACGTTTTTAGGTTAAAAGTTAAAAAAGACAACACTTGAGTAGCTTTCTGGGGGGAAAAATAAGGGTCTAAGGATTTCTTTCAAATTCCATTGTTCCCTATGGAAAATACTGAATTTTCAAATTTTTTCATTTGAAAATGTGGCTTCTGAAAAAAATTCATTCCAGGTGAAATTTATTTCAAATCTGCAAAACTTTTTTGCCAATCTTGCATAACTAATTACAGCACTGAAGACTATTTCTACTCCAGTAAGATGAAGAGAGAAGAAAATAAGGAGAAGGAAAGGAAAGGGAACTAACTATGAGAGACTATATACAATAATGGATTTACTAGGTAATATCCAAGCAAAGAGAGGCTTTTACCAATCCTATAATAGGAAGAAAAATATTAAAATAGAAAAAAAATAAAAAATTTATAGTAAAGGGGGAGGAAATTGCTGTTCTTCCTTTCCTTTTGTTTTGTCAGACTTAACCTGACATTGATTTGAATTAACATTCTTGAACTCTGCAGTATACCAACTATTAATTGCTTTAGACATTATTTATTTATTAGATTATTTGATTATATAAGATTGTTAGACATGTAGGATTTTTTAAAGCCCTTTTTGAAGTCTATAACCTAGAAAGTTTTATGATTATGGAAATAAAATTTAGGTAGGGAATTGTTTTTATTATAGTAAAAGGAGTTGGAATTATTATGTAACTAATCTGTTTTCTTGCAAAAGGTAACCTTCACTTTTCAATTTCATTCTTACTTTCAGTCACAAATGATTCTCTTTTATGATTTATGCATATGGTTATGCTAATCACTGACAATGAGAGCAGTAACTGAAGAATCTGATTTGTAAAATCAGTTGCCCAGTGATCCATCCCATCCAGATCTAAAGCTCAACTACATTTAGAAGGTTTTATTCCATTCAATTGACAGTTGCTATATTTCATTTTTATACATTTAAATATTACCATACATATTTCCAAATTCAGTAAGATCTAAGTTAATAAAAATATGGGCTTCTGTATGGGCTCCTATATTTGCACCCGTTGAAGCCATGTGTCATTGAAGCCATTAAAGCCAGATGTCCTATGGACAGAAAAGTGGGATATTCAAAAATAAGCAATTTCTATTAGTCTATAAATCTATGACCACAATTAGCTCCTTTGGCTTGCACAGAAAATGTTCATGAGAAGTAAGCAGTTCTTGCGACATCTGCCTCAAACTAGACATGGAAGAGTTTTTTGTCCCTTTCACTATTAATCTAATCATCAACCTAAGCAAGCAGTTGTGGCTTGTTCTGTTCTAGATCTGCTTCTGATTCTGGAAGTGTTCTTTTAAGGTCTGCCATTCAGAAGTATTCTTCACTTTGCACTCCCCAAATAGATGAGGTTCATACTCACAGGGATTATTGAAAATGAACCAAATTCATCTAAGGTGAGGAAGGTTGCTACATAGATAGAGGGAAACATCACCTAAATTTCAGTCTCATGTTGGGCATTTCCATATGAGGACCCTGCACTAATTCTGAATCACCTCCAGATTCCTGTAACCCTAGAGTGTTGGCTGTATTCAAGACTTGAAGCAATTTATTTTTGGCTCAATTTTCAAGTACAGTGGAACCCTGGATTGTAAGTAGCGTACCTAACAAGTGCTTTGCAAGATGAGCAAAATTTTTAATAAAATTTAACTTGGTTAATGAGTGATATCTTGCAAGGTGAACATCACGGGATAAGCTCATGCAAATCTCGTACAGGCAGTATCTGCATGAGTGTACTGTTTACGCTAGTATGTGTATTTTTTATGCTATTATGTGTTTACATGTGCATATTGTGACCACATGTGTTTTTGCTTTGCTATACGAGCGTATTGGATTATGACAACTCTTCCAGAGCGAATTATGCTCACAATCCAAGGTTCCACTGTACTTGAAAACAGTAAAATTTGCCTTGAAAAATGAGCAGCAGCACTGGGATAATCCATTTCTCCATTTACAAGAAATGCCTTATTATACTTTCTGCTCCTAGAGTTCAAGTCTTTGAAAGGAAAAAAATGGTTTTAATCTTTTCCCACTTTCCCTCATTTCTGCACTTTTTATTTTTATTTTGCATACTGTCTTATAAAGGCACTCAACGTAAAGTTACTTTTGGTGTGAAGTTGGGAAGGGAAGTGGCAGCTTGGACTGGGGGCATTTCCCCCCCCTTTTTGCTATTACACAGCTGGCAAGTGTGAAGATAGTCACGAATCATCTTCAGACTGCATTTGAGAGAATCAAGCATGGAAGTTCCAACAGCATGAAAGGTCTATTGTTTCATCATGGTCATGGTCAAGCATTCAGTGCTAAAATCTTGACTCCCTCCAGTATTTTGCATTTTAATAATTATGAACAGATTTCAAAATTGTAATTGTTTTAAACCATTCAGGACTGCAATTTCAGTAAAAAAAAAAGTGTTCAGACTTGTTTAGCAGCACATTTGGGGAACCAACAGTCTAAACGGAGTATATTTTGATGTTTGGGGTTTGCCCAAATCTAAAGTTTTGAAATAACTTTAAAAATTAATTTTTCTTCACTGCAATGGCCTAGCGGTTAAGACTGCTGGCTTGTTGGCCAGAAGGTCAGCAGTCCGAGTTCGAGACCCAGGCACTGTGTAACAGGGTGAACTCCCATTACCTGCCCCAGCTCCTGCCAACCTAGCAGTTCAAAAGCATGCAAAAATGCAAGTAGATAAATGGGTACCACCCTTGGTGGGAAACGTAACAGCGTTGCATGCACCCTGATATATAGTCATGACCACAGAAGCGTCTTTGGACAAATACTGGCTCCCTCAGCTGTGAATCGGAGATGAGCACCACCCCCAAGAGTCAGACACAACTGGCAGGGGAAACCTTTACTTTTAATTGTCCAGCTCAGTTAATTTGCTGGACAGTTCAGCCATTTCAACCTAAGCAAAATACAGGCATCATTAAAAGAAAAATATCAGCAATGCTGTGAGAATCTGATTTGTGAATCTATTCAGTTATTTTGTTTGTGTTCTGAAGTAGGCCTTCAATTCAAAACTAAGCAAAATTAAAGCCAAAAGCTGTTGTTTTTTAAATAAAAGATTCTATTGCATCTAGTCGCTGTCTTAGGCTGCCAGCTGATTCACAATCCCCCATGACAACTGTCACTTGTGCAGTGGCAGATTCATAGCACTGCATCCCATTTGTCTCCTTGGACAGAGTGTGTGTTTTCTTTGTGTGGTCTGTATCCTGCAACAGTTCCCTTGTTTTGTCTGGATCTGGTTTGTGATTTCAGTTCTTCAAAAGGTTGACAGATCCAACCTCCTCATCAACTAACATGCTGGTAAGGGAACAGTGATATTATTTTCAATAGTTTTTGTCATTAATATGTATGTGCATAAACATTAATGGTTGCAGTCCTGCATAGAACTCTACAAAATTTAATCCTTAGAATGTCAACAAATTTGCCCATGCCACATACTTCTGGGTTTGTGTTTCCAAGATTTCCAAGATTTTTACATAATTGCATAATATTTTACAAGTCTTTTAGTAAATCAGTGGGGAGAAAAAGTGAGTGGTGAGTTAGGCAATGGCTGTATCCAAATTCCTGAATAGCCCTAACAGCTAAATTTCCATATAAATGATCCATTTCGGAATTAGGCATTTATTTGAATGCCTTTTTGATATGTGAGGTCTGAAATTATGCCAGCCTGAGGGACTCTTAGGTGCTTGCTATAAAGGTGGCTTTCCAGAAAGTTTCAAAAGGAATCTCAGGATTTCTTAAAATTATCTAACCATATATTTCTGAGGATCACAGGATACATTATGTCCTTAAAATCTGTCCAAGAATACGTTGATAGCAAATGTTGCCAAATGCTACAAATGTTAACTAATATAAATAAACAAGATGCTTCATGAATAAATTATATAGATTTTTAAATGTTTGTGTAATTACTGAGCTACCATTCTGAACACTGCAATGTACCAGAAAAATCTGTGCCTATGCTTGAAATCTAAGCTGTAAGTTACACAGGAGATTTGTAACTGATGTATATCTGTGTAAATTTGCTCCTACCTTGTGTTTCCTTTCATTTTACTTTTGGGTCACCCCTCTACACAGACAAATTTTGAAGAAATGATCTGGTCTAACAACATCTATCAGATGTTTTTAACCATGAGGGATTGATTTTATTCAGCTTCTTTTCTTATCCTACTTATCACCATCAAAAGTGTGAATGCTGATCATGTGTATAGCTGGGCAGAAATGTGCAAATGGACCAAAAGTTACACTCTAATGAATTTCTTTTTAACCATTAAGAAATCATTGCATATAAGAAATAGAAGCGTTAAGTCTGAATATCTCTAATGTTGAACTATATCTGACAGTTTCCCCAATAAGACTAATGTCTTTATTTCATGCTTTAAAATGTCCCTAGTCATGAACTTTTGAACAGAATAAAAATTACTTCTATCTTTGCATTCAGGTGATATATAAATGATAAAAAATGGTAAATATAATTCCAGCTTATTAAAATATCATCACATTTGTTAGACTAAGTCATTGTTAAGCATATTGCATTTTATTTCTATAAATATTAGTATAGAATACTTTTCCAAAAGGAAATCAGTATTTTTCTGTTGTTGTCTTACTTATGTTCTTTGTTGAAACAACCCAGCTAATTATATAAAACATTTTATTTAAAACTACAACATAATTTGAAAAGTAAAATGCCATAACTGGTTTATTAGAACTTCAAATTATAACACTGTATATTTGTATACACCTATTATGAATAGTTATTCTAATTTCTTTTTCTAGACTATAATGAATCCAGCCATTAGAATTTATCTACTTAAAA
>JANHZU010007755.1:0-13033 GCA_032468055.1 Acrochordus granulatus | reverse complement strand
GTTCTAGTGCCTATATTTATGATTTAAAAAATAGATATTTTATCTCTTGTTCTCTCAGGGAAAACAAAAGAAAATTTATCACATGATAAAGAAAATTAATATTTTATGTTTTTCTTTTTTAAAAAAACTCTTACATATTTTTTTTGGTCTAGGAAGCAATCTGGTAAGTTAATAACAGTCCATATTAGTTAAAGGTGAAACATGCATCGCAGAATGTTAATATTTCTGAAATATCACAAATATCACAATTATCAAATATACATAATACATATATAGTCATCAGATGTACCCTTTGGGGGTAAGCCACATAATGCAAATACAGAAAAGGAACAGAAATAATAAGCCAAAAAATATAAAAGGCAGGGGGAATAAAGAAATTCAACTAAAACTAGTTTATATCGGTGATATTTGCTACAAAGCACTTCTTTGCACCTTTCCTTTTTGCAAATCAGCCATGTCTATAGAGCATGCGTTTGATACAATGCCTCTTGTTTTTGAAACTTCTTGCCTCTCTCATAATCTCAGTATCATCTAATGGCAACTTTCTTTTTTCTCTCCTTCCTCTTGACCTAGTCTTCCTTCCTTCCTTTATTCTTGCTATATTAGAGAACAAACCCAGCCCACTCAATGTACTTCTTTCCTACTGGTCTCTTACCTTTGCGTGCATCTTCGTTCAGCACTCATTCATTCTTAACCTTCTTTTCTTGCTTTGCCACACAGATTTCTTTACTAGCTCATTCCTGCAGCATTCAATTTACCTTTCTTCTAGTTAAGCTATTATTTCCATACGACAAAATGGGCAGAACCATGCCCTTATGCCCAACTGTCTTCCTTCTTTCCAGGCACTTTCCTTTTCCACAACAAACCATATTCTACGAACAAACAAACCATTATTTCAAACAGCATTTGCATCTCTTCCCATTCCAACTCCACAAATTCATTTATTGCTCTTATTATTTTTGTTGCCATTTATTATATATATAATTTACCACTATTTGCTCTATTTTCCCTGCCAAACACAACTATTTTGGATGTTGATATAATAAATTTCAGTTCTGAGGAGGATGCAGAAGACTGAGGAAGATGGAAACAGAAGATTTGCTGTGGCGAACCCTGACAGGAGCAGCCAAAAGAAGAAGATAGAATAAATTTCAGAGCTATATTCCTTCTATCTAACAGTTATTAAAAATTAACCAACAGATACAGATTTTTTGGTCAAGCATGGTTGGACATGCAAGAAATTTGACTCCAGTACAGCAGCTCTCAGTATACTTGCAAGACAACAGTATAAAATAATAACATAACAAACAAAGTTATTCAGCAGTAAGTGTGCAGCCAGCAGAAAGGACGTATTATAAGTGTAGAATTAAATATGTATACACATTAGACAGAACTTCCAGGTTAATTTAGAGCTCTTTGCACTTGTATTCTATCATGTAGCATGCTCATGTAGCAAGAATCAAGCATTCATTTGGATGATGACACGGGGAAAAAACTGTCCCTGTGTCTGGAGTTTTGGTACCAGACTATAACACCTACCAGAGGGAAGGCGTTCAAACAAGTTGTGTCCAGGGTGAGAGGGGTTAACCTGGCACTGTTAGCAAGCAATGGTCCATATATTTCTGTCCCTAACCAACACATCTCCAGTGCCACAAAAAGCATTTCTTATAATTATCCATAAATAGATTAAATAAAAAATTAACATCATAAACTGTTGTCTTATTCCCTCTTCAGCATTCAACAATTCATTCTGTTTCCTGCGCATTCTTTATTTCTATCACATACTGTTCTTAGGGAATTCAGCAATCGAGCTTCAACTCTATAATACTCCATAATAAATAAATATATAAACTCTATAATAATGCAAAGCATTCCAATTTATGCTAGGGTAGCAAACAACACAATAAAAACAATAGTCATCAAAAACACAGGCAGCCTCTGGGTTAAGAACAAGCCTTAACTCTGTCTTTAAATCAAATCTGTATGTAAGTTGGAACTTGTACTTATGTACAGAATGCCTGTTACTAAAAATGGTGAATGGTATTGTCTTTCCTTGAGCCAATGAACCACTGAAGTCACACAATATTTTCATGAACCACTGAAAACTGGCTGATATTAAAAACATGCTGCTTCAGTGATACGTAAAAACATTACATGGCTTCAGCAATCATTGGCTCAAGGAAGGGCAATGCCATCTGCCATTTTTTGGTAATAGATAGCCCATTTGTAATCATGGGTTGTCTGTAAATCAGGCATTTTTAATCTGGGGACTGCCTGCAATAATAATAAAAAATTAAAAACAGACGTTAATCTGGCTATTAGACTACATTGTACCATCTCCCAAGATGGGCATATGCAACATCCCTGCCTGAATGCCCAGCAGAAAAACAGTTTTTTAATGCCTAATGAAAAGCCAACAGGGTCAGGGACAATAAAAGTTTGGGGGCCAGGAAGGGGACATCATTCCAAAAGGAAGGTGCTCCTGTGAGAAAAGCAGTTGTATGACCACATTAGCCTTAAAATACTGTTTCCAGTGTTTCTTTATTTCAGTTTTATCCCAGCCACTTCATTTTATTTGCAGTGCTAAACATTACATTGTGGTTTTTATTGGCTTTCATATTGTTTTCAAAGGTGACTGTTAAATCTGTAGGGCTGTTAAACTCAAAACATCCTTAAGATTTTCATAATTTGTAACATTGACTTGATATATTGCTCCTTTAATTATTTCTGTTGCAGCTGGCAGCCCAGTAACATTTTGATAATAAGCCCATGTGGGAGCTGCACAAGTGAACTTCTCACAATTACATCATCAAGGTTGCTTCTTTGCAATTGTGCGAGGATGCTGCTTCGCAAAAGAACAACAGTGGCAGCCCTTCCGAGAGACCTGGGCAGTTTTGTACATGACGAAGAAACAGACACATTTTTTAAGATCACATTTCTGCTAAGTGAAGGATGCAGGTCAAGCAGCACAAATGCAGTGGCCTTCATAACAACAAGACAGACTTCGACATCTGTTAGGACAGCTCTAAAGAGGAGGGGGAGGAAGGGAAAGAGAGAGGATCAAGGTGGAGCTATCCCCCGACAATGATATCCATGATTCACCCCGGCAACTTTGCTAAAGGACATGCTTTGCCACAGAGCCTCTGAGAAAAGGAAAGAGACATCGCAAAAAGCGCTGCGCCTCTGTTTCCGTCATTTTCATATGTGCAAACAAGCTGGATTCAAAACCAGCAAAAACCTCTAGGAAAAATAACAGTGCCCTTCACACGGGGACCCCATTCTGAATTATTTGTGTAAAGGCTGATTAAGGCTCTTCTCTTCCCTCGGTTACGTTTTGAACCGTGAATAAGATATCCTGTGTGTTGATTCTGGGCTGAAGATTTAAATGTCTCCGCACATTTGATCCAACCAACTTCAGCACAGCTGATGACAACAAAGCCGGGTTAGAGCAGGTGAACGGGTGGCATTGATTCTGACTGGGAGGCTCATTCACGTGCGTTCAGAGCTCATGAATTTTTCTTAACACGTCCTCCTATTGTTTACTGGGTGGGATTTAATTGGAGTGAGGTATTGCAGCACTGCTAGATAAAGTGGAACAGTCTCTCCCTTGTCCCTTGCTTTAAGTGGTTCTTTTTTTCTTCCAGTTCATCCATCCATCCATCCATCCATCCATCCTTCTATCCATCCATCCATCTATCCACATACACACACACAGATAGATAGATGTAGATAAATAGATATTATAGATATAGATAAGATATGACAGAGATGATATAGATATATATAGCTATACACACATAGATACATATATACTGTATATGTATGTATGTGTAAGTACTGTATAATACTATACTAATATAAAGAGGAAAACATTTCTTGGTCTTATCGGAGAAAACATGCTATTTTTTATTAAAAAGGCACAGAATAAAACACTCAGTGTGTTTACCCTGATGCAGCCAAAATTTGAATATTGATATACGAGATTTGTTTCACAGGACAATCATCAAGCAAAGCGTAATTACACTTAACCGCTGAGCATTTTCTACTGCGTATTATGTTGACATGAGGGCGGCTTTCTTCTGAGAAAGGCTGCTTACGACTAGCCTTTTAGACAAGCAAGCTGCTTGGCTTTAACTAAGTAAAATGTTTGGAGAGAGTATATACCTCCTTATAAAACAATGCATTGAGGACTTGGTTCACATGCAAAGAGGGGTCAGTATAAATCTGAACTGTTGCCATCTGTGTTAGTTGGGCTCTAAATATTTTAACATTAGAAAAACCCTGTGAAAATACATTTGTTTTCATTGCAAGCTTTTCCCTAGCATACAGAGTCTGTGTGAGTGAACACATGGGTGGAGGGAAGAAGGAGAATATGCCTAAGTATAAACTGCCAGGGCAGAGAGACAGCCAGAGATGCAAAGATGTAAGGAATGGAACTGAGCTGGAGGAATGAGTTTATCCAGGGAGAAATTATTCCTAAAAGGCCTTGTTCCCTTTCCAGTTTCCTTCTACCACCCTAGCAGCAACCTTGAGCATGTACCACGAAGAACTGTTTAAAATACAACTTCTCTCTTCCATCTCTTTGGAACTTGACTACCCCTTTTCAAATGAGTTCTTCATTTCATTTCGGTATGGATATTCGAAGAGAGGAAGACAAAAGAGAAAGTTAAATAAGATGGCCAGCAGAAACTCCGTTTGTTACTACTGGCCATCTTATTTATGTGTTTCATCGTATTTACATAGCTGCCCATCTTACAAGTTGTGACTCTGGGTGGCAAACTATACAAACAGCTATAAAATGAACAATATTAAAAACATTCTGCAATTGCAAAAAAAAATCAATGTTACTATTAAATGTCTAGGAGAGAAAATTCAACATTACAGGCAATGTAGCCACCTCACTAATTCACTGTTTCCTTGAGATCTCCAAATCTGTTATAGCCATATTTTGAGGGACTTACAGGTAGTCCTCAATTTATGTCTGCAATGGATCATATAACTGACCTGATATTACCATTTTTTTGTAGCAGTCATTCAACAAACTCATTGTTCACCATGGGGCATTTTTGCTGAAAACTGGAAGTAAATGCCAGTTTTTGGCAAAAATGTCTCACATCATGGTCACATGACTGCAGGATGCTGGAAATGGCCATAAATGCGAGCTGGTTGCTGAGTGCCCAAAACACAGTCATGTGATTGTGAAATAGGAAATGCATAACCATTGAAACTTTGGAACTGGTCATAAGTACCTTTTGGTGGGTCCATCTTAACTTTAACAATAGATAAGCACCAGTTGTAAGTTGAGGACAGCCTGTATTGTTTTGTCAGATGTTTTAAATCTGCTCCAACAGAATTATGTAGGTAGATTTCCTTGGTATCCCTACATCAAACAAAAGTAGTCCCTATGTAGTTTGCTTTGATGCATTTTGAGATGCATGTGCAATGAGCGATGCAACAAACTTGTCGCTATGGTAATTAAGCCTGGTGGAATCAGGTAATCCATGCCCAGAAAGGAATTTGCACACACCCCAATTTTTTCCACTGGCACGAAGGAGAAGCCATTCAAGATGAGGAAATGCCATCTTTACACTGTGCCTGCATCAGACAGAAATAACTAGGGCACTGAATTTTTAAGATGTATAATTTGAAATGAAAACCTGTGAAAATGGAAACAGCAAACATATGTCCCAAACATGTTAATCTAGGAGCTTCATGTTTCTGATGTGTCTTATTCAGTACACATCTCTGTTGGTCTCCATTAACTGGTTAAAATGATTGCAGAGTTGGAATAATAATAACAAATTATAAATGGAGCTGAGACTTTACCACCATGATGGATAGATCTTTGGGAGCTCTGAAATATTAAAATTACTTTAACTACACACGATGACTGCTACTTTTTCAGTACTACTGTCTTCTGCAAATGATATTTTGGGACTCCTTACAGCAACAGATACATGTATGTACTGAAATTAGATGACATAGTGTATCCCCAAATTCAGCTCAATTTGTCTTTATTGTCATTGCACCTGTACAATGAAATTGAGCACAACCTTCGATAATGCAAAATAAAATGCTTCCAAAACCAAAACATAAAATAGAAACATTTAAAACCATAAAAATGAAATAAAATCCCCAAACACACTCAAGACATTTCACATATTGCACAAATCCCTAAACACCATACCACAATCAAGCCATACAAGCATTAAGTGTAGCTATTGCTTTAGGAAAAAAACTATTTTTAACCTATTTGTCCTTGTCTTGATTATCCTATATCTCCTGCCCAAGGGCAGCAATTCAAACAGATGATGTCCACGATGGAATACATCTTTGATTATATTCTGAGCTTTCCTAAGGCAGGTGACAAAGGCAAAGAAGAGAAGCTTTTTTTCAGTGCATTGTAGACAATGTATCTTACAATCACTTTTAAGTGGAGCTTAATGGTCACAAATAGTCCTAGGTAAATGTTTTGACCTAATCATATGTGGGAAGCAAAAGTGACACACATGTATACATTCAACAAGCAGAAGCAGACATGAACAGAAGACATCTCAGGTCTTTGTCTTTAATTAGGGGACTCAATTGGAAATGATACAGATATTGGGGTATTGCACATATGCACCCAGTTTAGGTATGTGTGGGGTGAGTGCTGATATATCTTTTGCCACAGCTGAATTTTAGGGGCACAAAGATTTCACCTTCTTGTGGAGGTCAGGATTTAATTTCAAGATCTTCAGTTACGATGGAGAAGATTAGGCCAGAAATAAATAAATAAATTCCATTTATATAGCCATTTGTACCTCTGGGTAGCACACATAATTAAATCACAGACACGCAGATGAAGCAAAACACACATATTAATAAACAATAACCTTATTAAAACCAAATTTGAAATATCTAAGTCCAAAAAGGGGTCATTTTCTATGATTATGTAAACTTTACTCATTATCTGCACAGAAGATGGACAATCACTCAGAGCGAGTCTTTTGAAGTAAGGTGATACACAAATATTTGTACAAACAAACAAGTACAGTTGGTATTTTTAGTATATTCTAAGACAGGTTCACTATCAGAGTGCCTTCTGGAATCATACAACCATCGTTGTGAGGCTGTATGAGTTTCCTGAACAGGTTTCATATTTCTTCTAGGATGGCTGGATGCTGTGGGAAGATCCTATAAGTCACTCGCAGAGAATGTGGTAAGACATGCAGTCATAGTTCCTGCAGCACAATGCTCTTTAGGAAAAAGGAATGCAATAAATACTTCATAGCAGGCAAAGGTCCCCCTTCCCCACCAACCCACCCTGCCTTGTTCTTGAGTCCCAGCAACAATTGTGGAAATTGCTAGTAGCGTTTTAGATTCTGCCGCTGTTCAAGAGGTGAACTCCATCACTCATGGCTAATGTTGATAGGCAGTTGTGCCGCTCTTTGTTTCTTCATTCCCTGGAGGAAATTCTGGAGGCATGTTTTGTTTACTCTGCAATTTCTCCCCTTCTTCCCTCTCCTACTATATTCTTTTTTTTAAGAGTCAGCAATAATGTTTACTTAACTTCCTTCTCCTGATACTGTTTACCAGCTTTGATGTGGCTAACTGACTAAGTCAATACATATTAAGGAATACATAATAATGTTGTAATGAGAATTAGCAGGCACTGAAAAGACAAGAGAGGCAGGCTGTTTAGTCTGGTGGTAATGAAGAGCTCAGAGATGACCTGATTTCTTTAAAGTAGGTCAGATCTGAGTGAAGCACAGCTATGGCTCTCTTACAGAACTAAAGCACAATCTCTCTTTCTTGCACCATCAATTTTTATCACCTTGCTTCCTGAAATCATGGTGGATTTTGTCGTTGTCACAGCTGAAGGTATGAAAATGGTTGCTTGGGATCTTCTCAAAATTGTCTTGTGCTCCATGCGCCATCTCATACTTAAATAAGCCTCCAACTAATCATGTGTTATGTATGAAATTTAATCATGAGCCTCCTGGTATATGTTATTTTGTCTTCTATTGATCATATAACTTTCTACCTTGATTAGTAAAAGTAATGCATTCATCTCTCATTGATTTTGCATTGACCTTTCTGGACTTTCTCTTGTTGTACATCAAAGATGGACAATACTGTGCTGGCCAGGAAAGGCTTCAGGATTGCAATATAGGTAGGGCTTCTTCACATCTAGGGTAAGGTTGGGTTTCTTATGAGAGTTTGGAGGATTTATTTGTTTTGACAATGTTGGGGACAAATATGTAACCCTGCCTGCCTCCAGGTCGCATGACTCTGAGTAGACCATATGTAACTGCCCTTGTGCTGCTCAGTGTCCTGATGGACACAAACACACCAGAGAACTCGGCACCAGAGGGACTCAGAAATGCACCCATATAGATGTGCAAAACAATCTTTTGTTATACAGTAGAAAATGTAGATATCTCTTGTGGCCTCTGCAATTAAAGGGTGGAAATAATGTCAAAGAATATGCTTTAAACATTTTGCTACTTTATCTAACAGGGATATGTCACTTGGAAAGTTTACTGCAGTTTTCCCGTGGTTCCTATCTTGATATAATGCGATACCATGTTGCTCGTTGCTCGCCAATTATGATCGGAGCAGGCACAGGGGCCACTGGTTGCTTATCCCTGACTGAATAATTAAGAAGCTAGTTTTAGCTCAGGTCTGTCCAAATATCAGGAATATAAATATCTAGGATCTACAATTTTGTCAGTTCTTGGAGTACACTGTAAACTTGCTCTTTGTTTTCCTGCTAACTCATCTCTGTGTTAGAGATGAGTTCTAGTCCTGCTTTAAGCGTGAAAGCTGGCTGGGTGTCTTTGGGCCAGTCAGATTTTCTCAGACCATTCACTTCACAGGGTTGTTGTTCTAAGGAAAATAAAAGGAAGGAGTATAAGGTACATTTGCTGCCTTGAGTTATTTATAAAAATAATAAAGGCAAGATAACAATAAATACAAAAAATATTCATTTCCAAACCTCTGATTTGTTCAGGGAGTTGCCAGGAGTCAGTAATGACCTTTGCATATACAAAATCCCTCATGCTGAACATAGAATACTGGAGCACTGTATTCAGTGAACAGAAGAATGGATACATAACCAGAAACTTGAATTCCAATTTATTGCATTGAGATAAAGCTGTGTTTTATTATTTTAATTCAACAATCAACCCTTTGCTTTGTTTCACAACTATTCACAGTTAGGACATTGATGAAAACTTTGTAACCAGTCCTCATATTTGTACCCTTTGCAGGTCTGTAAAGCAAAGGAAAGCTGAATGAAGATCATAAGCACAGTCACAGGTTTCAGTGAGCAATTCCTTCATTTAACAACCAAGTTGCCGGTCCCAACTGTTGCTGTTATTCAGTTGCGTAGTCGTGTGTGACTCTTCGCAACCCCATGGACTGCTGCACACCAGGCCTCCCTGTCCTGCACTGCCTCCTGGAGTCTGCCCAAGTCCATGACTGTCACACTGACAATGCTATCTGTCTCTTCCGTCCTCTCCTCCTTTAGCCTTCATTCTTTCCCAGCATCACAGTCTTCTCTAATGAGTCCTCTCTGTGCATTATGTGGCCAAAGTACTTGAGCTTCAGTATCTCTCCCTCCAATGAGCAATCAGGATTGATTTCTTGTAGGATTGACTGGTTTGACCTCCTTGCCATCCAAGTGACCTCAGTAGTCTTCTCCAGCACCACAACTCAAAGGCATCAGTTCTCCGATGTTCAGCCTTCCTTATGGTCCAATTCTCACAGCCATATACGACTACTGGGAAAATCATAGCCTTGACTATACGGACCTTTGTCAGCAAGGTGATGTCTCTGCTTCTTAATACACTGTCTAGGTTTGCCATAGCTTTCCTCTCAAGGAGCAAGTGCCTTTTAATTTCATGGCTATAGTCACCATCTGCAGTGATCTCGGAGCCCAAGAAAATAAAATCTGACACTGCTTCCATTTCTTCCCCTTCTGTTTCCCAGGAAGTGATGGGACCAGTTGCCATGATCTAAGTTTTTTAATGTTGAGTTTCAAGCCAGCTTTTGTACTCTCCTCTTTCACCATCAAGAGGCTCCTTAGTTCCTCTTCACTTTCTGCCATTAGAGTGGTGTTGTCTACATATCTAAAGTTGTTGATATTTCTCCCGGCAATCTTAATTCCAGCCCAGCATTTAGCATGATGTACTCTGAATGCAGAGTCATGCAGTCGAATATAAGTTATTTAACTTATATTCTTAGCTGAATATAAGTTAAATAAGCAGGGTGACAATATAAACCTTGTCGTACTCCTTTCGCAATTTTGAACCAATCTATTATTCCATGTCTGGTTCTAACCTTTGCTTCCTGACAATTGAATGCAAGTTTCTCAGGAGACAGATAAGGTGGTTGAGTACTCCCATCTCTTTTAGAACTTGCCACAGCTGGTTATGATCTACACAATCAAAGGCTTAAGCATAGTCAATGAAGCAGAAGTAGATTTTTTTTGGAATTCCCTTGATTTTTCCATGATCCAGTGAATGTTGGCAATTTGATCTCTAGTTCCTCTGCCTTTTTGAAACCCAGCTTGTACATCTGGTACTTCTCAGTTCACATACTGCTGAAGCCTAGCTTGGAGTATTTTGAACTTAATCTTGCTAGTATGTGAAATGAGCACAATTGTACAGTAGTTTGAACATTCTTTGGCATTGGCCTTCTTTGGGATTGGAATGTAAACTGATCTTTTCCAATCCTGTGGCCATTGTTGTGTTTTCCAAATTTGCTGGCATACGGAGTGCAGCACTTTCATGGCATCATCTTTTAGGAATTTTAATAATTCAGCTAGAATATCATCACCTCCACTAGCTTTGTTCTTAGTAATGTTTCCTAAGCCCCACTTGATTTCATACTTCAGGATGTCACTGGTCAGGGACATTTAGATCTTGTATATGTCTTCTGTGTATTCTTGCCATCTCTTCTTAATCTCTTCTGCTTCTGTTAGGTCCCTATCATTTTTGCTCTTTCTCTCTTGCCTTTCACTTTCTTTCTTTCCTCAGCTATTTGTAAAGCCTCATCAGACAGTCACTTTGCTTTCTTGCGTTTCTGTTTCTTTGGGATGGTTTTAGTAGCTACCTCTTGTATAATGTTATGTACCTCTGTCCATAGTTCTTCTGTCTACCAGATCTAATTCCTTAAATCTATTCCTCACCTCCACTGTATATTCACCATGTATTCAGTATGACTGACATCATACCTGAATGCCATAGTCATTTTCCCTACATTTTTCAATTTCAGTCTAAATTTTGCAATAAGAAGCTCATGATCTGAGCCACAGTCAGCTCTAGGTCTTGTTTTGACTGACTGTATAGAAATTCTCCATTTTGGCTGCAAAAAATCAATCTGATTTCAGTATTGACCATCTGGCGATGTTCATGTGTAGAGTCACTTCTTGGGTTGTTGGAAAACTGTATTTGTTATGATGAGCTTGTTGTCTTGACAAAATTCTGTTACCCTTTTCCCTGCTTCATTTTTTACTCCAAGGCCAAACTTGCCTGTTATTCCAGTTAACTTTTGACTTCCTACTTTATCATTCCAATCCCCTATGATGAAAAGGACATATTTTTTTATTGTGAGTTCTAGAAGATGTTGTAGGTCTTTATAGAACTGATCAACTTCAGCCTTTTTGGCATCAGCGATTGATTACTGTGATGTTGAATGGTTTGCCTTGGATTTGAACTGAGATCATTCTGTCGTTTTTGAGACTGTACCCCAGTACTGCTTTTCCCACTCTTTTATTTATTATGATGGCTACTTCATTTCGTCTAAGGGATTCTTGTCCATAGTAGTAGATATAGTGGCCATCTGAATTAATTTCACCCATTCCTGTCCATTTTAGTTCACTGATTCCCAAGATATTCATTCTTGCCATCTCATCTTTAACCACATCCAGTTTACCTTGATTCATAGATTTTACATTCCAGGTTCCTATGTAAATTTCTTTACAAAAAGAAATATTGTTCTTTACAGCATTGGATTTTCCTTTCATCTCTAGACACATCCATAGCTGAGCATCCTTTCAGCTTTGGCCCAGCCATTTTATTTTTTTTTTGGAGCTACTTGTAGTTCCTTCTGACCTGAGGGGCTTGTCTTCCAGTATCCTATCTTTTAGCCTTTTGTTGCTGTCTATGGGGTTTTCTTGGCAAGGATACTGGAGTGGGTTGACAGTTCCTTCTACAATGGAGTCCTGTAGCCCATTTTTCACCAGATATCCGGGAACCCCAACAACATCAAGCACAGTCCTTGTTAACCCGGGTGACAACTGAGCCGGTATGGGTATCAGTAAATTGTGTACCATCATATTTTTTATGGGAGGGAGACACTCTTTGTCTGGTTCTTCTGATGAAATTTGTCCAATATGGTTGGACCTCTGGCATAGCTCTCATCTTCTTCAGAGCACAGAAGCCCCCCAACCACCTCAAGGTAGTGCCTCACTGGGGGGACAAATCCATATACAAACATATAAAAACTGTCCATAATCAATTTTAAAAAATAGAAAATGACAAGTGTCAGCAGAATTCATTCCACATCAGCTCAGTAGATCTATTGAAAAAGCTCCACTCCATTGCTGGACCAAATCTTTCCAAGTCTTTCCAAACATTGGTGAGGATACTTCAGGGAGAGAAACAGAGTTATTAATTTTTAAAAACTCTTTTATCAATCTTGCCCTAGCAAAACGAGAGCACTGTCAAGAACTTGTTCTGGGCTTTGCTTCTCGTTTTGTCTTTTTTTCATTTGATTGATTTGCCGCCGAAATCCAGAGACTCTCAGCAGCTAACAAAAAACAGTCCTTAAAAATATTAATAAAAAACATTAAAAAAATAAAATATTAAAATAAAAATGAAAAAGCGGCAGGCTAGAGAGATGGGCAAAAAATATTTCACATATAAAAAGGGAGTGAGGATGGCTAGTGATCAACCAGCCAACTCCACGACGATGATGAGCCCCCCCTGGAGCCCCAAGCCATCTCGCAGAGCAAGGTCTTAAGGCCTTTCTGGAAGGCCATCAG
>JANHZU010007752.1:34514-48069 GCA_032468055.1 Acrochordus granulatus | reverse complement strand
CAATGTCCAATCTTTTGGCTTGCCTAGGCCACACTGAGTGAAGAGGAATTGTATTGGGCCACATATAAAATACGTAAATGATTAATTGCACAGTCAACTCGATATTTAGATTGGATTTGGCATTTTTGTCCACCTAGTGAGTCTTTCCCAAAGACCTAGGATAGTTAGATGTTAATCTTTGATGGTATTACAGGTATCGTTGCAGGATGTAAGCTGTTCCAAGTAATGCTGCCTTTTGCAACCGACTGATAGTGACTTTGTCAATGCCAATGGTGTTCAAGTGGTGTTCCAGTTGTTATGGGATTGCACACAAGGTGCCTATTACTGTTGGTACTACTTCTGCTTTCTTTTACCACAGTTGTTCTATTTAGTATAGTTAATAAATAATAAAATAAACAACAAACTTCCTTTATTTTTTAATATTTTATGATCTTGTTGGATCACATTACTAGCTGCCCAGGGCCACATGTGGCTAATGGGCCACAGGCTGGATATGCTTTTTCTACCCCATTCAATTGGACGTTTATTGGGATTTTCTCTAAGAATATTTCCAGCAGGCTGTGATGCCCTCCCTACATCTCTCTGCACTATGGAATCTCCACAAGCAACTCTCTGGGAAGACAGCAAAACAATTTACCCTGCAATTGATCATTAGATTAATTTCACCTCTGGGGAGATATTTTAAATATTTCAAGACTCAGATCTGGCACCTGACAACAGGCATACAATGCATAACAATTAAGGTGTCTGCCTGTCTAGGCATCTTCTTTTATTGCTCCTATGTGTAAAAATGGATAGAAAAGGCTAATGGACCATTGAAACAACTTCTGAAGAACAATAAATACAATCTGGCTATAAAGACATGGCACATTTGACCTTAACATTCAATTAGGTTACTTATTGATCAGCTGGACTCTAATAGAGAATAAAAGTAGGGATGTAGATTGTTAAATAGAAATTCTATTATTCTAGATATATAGGATTATTCCCAAATGAGACAGCCAAGAAAACTAAGGACTAATCCTAGCAAAAGGACATGGGGATGAGATATAACTCCAGCAATTTTGTCTGCCCAAGTTCTTGCAAAAAAAAAACACCAAATCATTTGACTCAAATTTATGGGCTGAACATCTAGGCAGGCAATTCCTATTTAGCTGATGCAGATAAATCAGGTACAAATAAACTCTTAGGAAGTAAAACTCAAGTACAATTAGTCCAAGTCTGGTTAAGGTGAATCATACAATGCACATGATTAGCAGAGAACTTGATTTTTCTAATGTTAGATTCTGAGACTATACTAGGTACTCAAAAGATGAGTTTGAGACATGATTATGCACAAAAGTGTCCAAAAAGAACAATGTCCTTTCCATTTTATACTATGTCCAGATTATTGTTAATGCAAACTAAATGCTCATTTGTTGAAATGATCCTCTCTAGGAACTGTGGAATGGACAACCATATAAATCAAATATATTTTTGGTGTCTCAAATGGGATAAGAGAGTGACATCAAAATCCACATCTCCGCATGAGATTTCTTTTTGATCATTTACCTAATTATATATTTTGTTATAGGTTTGAGAACAGAGACAGCTCCTATTAGCAAGTTTTTTACTAGACAAAAATGTCACAAAATAAATATACATATACATTACCCTATCCTAAAGCTTATTCACTGTTTTCTTTTCTAAACCCCACAACCCAATTCCAGTGTTTCTCAATCTTAGCAATTGAAGTCCAGACATCTTGAAATTGCTAAGGTTGAGTAACACTGCCCCATATAATATTTTATCCTAACTTTACTTCTTACTCTCCTATGTTACTACTCCAGCCTGTAGGCATCTGTGGAGATGGGTGTTTTAAAAAAATCAATTTGACAGCCATGATGGACAACTAAAGCCCTACCTCTTTTCACATGTATAAAAAGTAAAGGTTTCCCCTTTCAGTTGCATCTGACTCTAGGGGTTGGTGCTCATCTTCGATTCACAGCCGAGGGAGCCAGTGTTTATCCAACGATGCTTCCGTGATCATGTGTCCTGCATGACTATACACCAAGATGCATGGAACACTGTAACCTTCCCATCAATTTAGATGGTACCTGTTTATTTACCAGCATTTTTTACATGTTTTCAAACTGCAAGATTGGCAGGAGCTGGGGCAAGTAACAGGAGCTCACTCCATTATGCAGCAGTGCTTGGGTCTCAAACTTGAGCTGCCAACCTTCCGGCCGACAAGTCCAGTGTCTTAACTGCTCAGCCACTGCACCCGACAAGTGAAAAACATCACCTCATAGTATATTCTATCCTAGCTTGAGTTCTTATTCTCCTAGGTTACTGTCCCAGCCCATGGGCATCTGTGGAGATGGGTGATGTAAAAAATAATAAATCAATTTAACAGTTGTGATGTATAGCTAAACCCCTACCTTTTTTAACATGTATGGTCCCCATTATAATTTTTTTGGACCCCTCTGGATGTCTTTGTCCAGATCCAGACAGCCCTGGTCAAAATCATAGGGCTGGGAGAGGTCTCTCAAGACTGTGTTGCGTATTCTGGCCTTGCACTTGGACCAGCTGCTGGGAAAAGGTGAGGAGGCAGAGCAAATTTCTTCTCAGCTGCTTGGATACTGCTCAGCCGAGCAATGAGTTCTCAGGCCCATCTTTCAGTTCCTTCAGCAGCTGGAGCCTTTTGGTACGTATACTTCTCCACCACTCTTGGTGCCTTGGAAATATCTGCCAATGCTCTATCAGAACTTTCTTCTGGAATCTTGTCATCCTCCAACTTTTTTCATGCTGCATTCTTTAATGTTGACACTCTGCTACTCTTCCCACCACCACTACTTTCTTGCTCTTCCTCAGTGCTCTCACATCGTTTTCTTCTTCCTTCTTTCTTCACTCATCTCTTCTTGCTTTTCTTTGGTTAGCATGACACCTCCAGTATCTCTCTCCAACTCTTGAAAGCATCTTTTCCCAGCTATGGCTGCTTTCAAAAGCTGCAGATGCATGCAGAGCCATTTCTGGAAGCAAATCAGAATTATCGCCCAGTCAAATGGCAGTTCTTTGCTCAACTAGAGTGCAAAGAGGTTGCCAAACAGCATGAAAAATCCCAAAGTAAATCAAATTACAGGGAGAAGCTTTATGCACATACAACTCCTTTACCTGACTTCTTGAAAACAGTTAGCAACACGCCAACCATTGATATTGAAGACTCCTGAAAATACCATGAATAGCCAAGAAAATAATTGGTTCACAAAAAGAGATCAATCCAAAATTCTCATGCGAGGCACATATGACCAAGTTCATATTTAGGATACATTATGCAAAGACCTAGCTATCTTGAGAAATCCAAATTAAGGTGGAAGGAAAGAGACAACCAGAAGTAAAGTGGTTGGACTTCAATTATAGTGGTGATGGGAACACCACCAGAAGATCTGAAAGGTCAGGCGAGAGACAGATCATGCTGGTCAATCAACGTGGTTGCTAAAAGTCAACATCAACTTGATATTTAATTAACTAATCCAACAATGGATAGGAAAGAAGATAAGTAACAGCAAGATGGATGGATTTTATTATGTTGATAACACATCATTGGAAAATCTGAAGGACAAGGATCAGAACAGATCGTTGTGGGAAAGGTCTATTTATGCTGGTGAGAACTGACATTGACTTAATGGCACATAACTAAACAGTCACACATCCCAACATCTTCTTCGTGCATTTCCTGAACTTGGAGGTACTTGTATGAATTCAATGGCAAGCCTAAGTCATATCCCCATTATGTAGCAACCTAGCTTTCCTTGTTAGTTCCAAAGGGCTTCCGAGCCAAAAGGCCAGACCAATTATTATGCCTTTTCCCCAAAATGAATCCACTGTTTCTTAGAACAAGAAAATTCACTACTCCACTTCTGGAGTCCACTATTCACAACTACAGGCTAAGCATTCAAACCAAGCAACATGACAAAATCTATTTAAGAAAACTTGATTCTACCCTGTACAATCAGAGCAAATGTACTGTTTAACAGTACTGGTTAATTCGCTCATTTAAAGCACATGCAAAAGGGACTGGATTCTGATTTAACAAAACTGGAGAGCTTTACTTCAGCCCAAAGTCATTTGGGTGGGAAAGCTCATTAAAATATAAAGCTACTACACACCCGAATTGTTTATCACCTCTTAGGCATAATAATTCTTTGAGTCTGTGAACGAAAGAGGGGATAAAGGAGGAAATGTGTTAAAAACACCAAACCAGAAAATCCTTCAGATAAAGCAACTTTAGTCCTGGCAGAGGGGAAACTTAAATGAACTTTTGATGAGAAAGATTTTCTGCATTTGCACAACAAGCTTACTGAAGGATAACTGAACCACAGCTTACTCAATTAAACCAGTCATCTGGGCCTGCCTGATCCAATGAGCCATAAAGTAACCAAACTAAAATGGAGTTGGTTAATTTGCAATTTGATATCTTCTACTTAGTCCTAGCAAGAGGCAGTACTTTGTCAAACGCAGAACTAAAGCAGGGTTATTCTTTTAACACCTGGACAGGAAATCACTTGAACTCTCAGGTATATATACATTTGGAAAGAAAGCAACTGCAGGTCACTTTTGTAACGCTGCTAAAAAACTGCCATCACCAGAAGCTGAGTTCTATTTGAAGATGTCTTGATGCAGAAGAGTAAGCACCTTGCAGATAGATGATCTTTGCTATCCTTTCCAAGGTTATGATTCTGTGAAGTAGCCATTGAAAGACAGTGAAGATAAAATGAGAGTGAGGGTGTAAAGTATAAGTAAATTGTAATGTCCACCTTGCAAGATTGATGTCAGCCTAGAGAGTAGTCCAAATAGCAATGAACTAATTCTACACTGCTGTAATGCTACATTAACAGAATCTCGCAAGTCTGAAAGTACATCTCTCGCTTCTCGCCTAAACCAAGACACTAGGAAGAACCCTTCTGAAATGTTTGCCATGTCCACATTCCTTTTGTGGGCTCACTGCCTCTTATCTGCTGTTGTCTAGTCAGCTCTGCCTCCCGTCTTGCAAAGTCATTTTCATATATCATTACAATTTCACACTAGCATCCTGTTGTACAAATGAACTGTTTTGAGTATTAGGGCAAATGGCGAAGAAGAGCCTTCGCTGCCTGTGTCTCTCTAACCCGGCTTATCATGAGAAACTCTTATTTAAGAGATAAAAGGGAACTTTCTCCCTGTCCCTCTTGGACTTTCTCTCTTCAAAGTACAGTTGTGCAGAAGTGACCCTTCCTTTTCTTATGGATTCCTCAATAAATTTAATTCTTATTTCCAGTAGAACGGATGCCTGCTAGCGTTCAGTGAGAGCTGGGCTCTAAGCTGCATCCACAATCAATTCTATTAAGAGCATTTTATTTTTTATTTAAAATTCTGTAACTTAATTCCTCCATTTTCTTTCAGCACACTGCTTATATTCAAAACTTCATACCATTCGTCCAGCATGAAGGTAGTAATGCCGTGGTTTAGAGATGCTTTGCTGGTTTAAGGCCTAGACAACCTGCCGCTGCTGCAGGAAGCAGATATGGAGCCATGTTCATCAGCTGAACAGCAAGTGGGTCGTGTAGCAAGACGGCAATCTCAGGCATTCAAGCAAGACCATCAGAAAATGGATGAAAAAGAATAAATTCATTGTTTTGGAATGGCCAAGTCAAAATTCTGACCTAAATGCCATTGAAGTATTGTGACAGGGTGGAATACCTTCAAATATAACTGAGCTGAAATAATATTTCACTAAGAAAGAGGCCAAAACTTCTATGAAGCAGTGGGGAAGTTGATTACCAATTCTGAAAAAATATAAAGTGAAAACGGTGCGATGAGTGACTGAATCTAAAATGGCAATTACTTTTTCATACTGGCATATTGCACGATTCTGTTTATGAAATAAAAGGAACAAGCACCAAATGTGGGTGTTCTCTGCTCGCTTGACCATCTGATCTAGTGATACCTGTGGCTCATACCCGTGGCTCCAACCCACGCCCAGAACTTTCCCTTGGCGCAGTCTACAAACTCACTTTCTTTTGAAGTTACTGAACCCTTCAATGAATGTCCCAGCATCCAATACCAATTCTCTGATCTTCACTAGCAGTAATTGAGCCTGAGAAAAACGGTAGTTAATCCAAATTCACAAAGTGTATCACGGGGGGGGAGGTTTCAGCTTATTATATATATGTTTATACAACAGGAGAGCAAGAATGAAACATTTGGCAATTTACAGCAGAATAACAGAAGAAAACATTGTCTCATCGTTACATTAAATTGTTATTTAAAACAAGCATCTTATTTCTAGAAGTGCTTAACTTGCTAATTAATAAGGAAACAATCTTTGCAATATTCCCTAGGCTGCAAGATTAACAAGCCCACTTTTGCTCTTGTAAAGAGATTGAAATAAAATTGTTTTAAGAGCCAGACTATTTTTCTCTTCTTTGAACAAGGAATCCCTCAGCAGCATTTGGAAAACCTAACAGTTTGTATAGAGATAAAAACGTCAGAATAAAATAGTCCACGGGGAAAGCATCCTTGAGACACTTTTGAGAGTGACCTTGTTACATGCTTCCTGAATTTCTCTATTTCTGAGCAACAGGTCAACCCGCTAGAGGATGGCTGTCAAAAATATTGCTCCTAACACCGCTTCTGTTCAAAGCCAGAAAAAAAACCACCTTCCCTCAGATTCATGCAAACACCATTGAGGGTTCATGAGAAAAAAGGACAACTACAATAGTATCTGTGGAGGACTGAAAGAAAGACGAAATCTCCACATCGCGATGCGCACAAGTTCTGGAGGAACACTTCGTTGCAGCCTCCCTGCAGGGGCACATACACACAACCCACCCTTCACTGGAGTTTATGTCCCAGTAATAGTACTGTGCTGGATAGTAATGGTTCTACAAGTAGTCCTTGAGTTATGACCGTAATGGAGCCTGCCCGTCATGGTTGTCACTCGTGATGGTAATAAATAAGTCACCCACATGACTGACATGACAGTTTTTGCAGCAGGTGTTAAGTGAATACTATGGTCATAAAGTGAATGCAGCGGTTGTTAAGTGGACCAATGATTCACTATGTAAACTGTGGTTTTCAGCAAAACTTTTGTAAAATGCGGTCATGTGACCATAGGACACTATAAACAGCTGTAAACGTGGCCCAGTTGACAAGCATCAAAAGTGTGGTCATGTAACCATAGAGGGAGGGCCCCCACGCATTGGAACTTGGAGTTTGGTTATAAGTATCCCCAAAAAGCTCTGTCATAACTTTGAATGGTCGCTAAGCAAGTGGTTGTAAGTTGAGGACTACTTAGACATTTCATTTACAAAGTGAAAGAGCCTTGGCAACTACAGACAGCTGTTCTTAACGTAAATGGCAACAGAGGAATCCCAGTTTGTGTTGGGACCTGGTTGGGAATTTAGCTTTATTAATTTTATTAATGGCCACCCATTCCAGTAGCCTCTGGGCAGCTTTATCACAGCTGTCTTATTTTCATTGCCTCTCCTCTGGTGACAAATTCAAGAGCAAATGAGCTCTAGGGATTCAGGACCCATGGGTGGAATAAAATAGCTCCAGCCATTTCTTTTCCTGACACCCCTGTGCCACCAACCACTTGATAAAAACCATATCAGTGTCGTAGCAAGGGTTGTCAAGAGAAGCTTTAGGATATGCCATATTAATTCTCACGGGAACTGTCTTCTGGTCTGTCTTTTTCAAAGGCTCCCTTCTCTATTGGGTAGGATGAAATCTTCTAGAAAAGGTCTTCCTGCCTTTTGGGCTGACTTTGGTGAGGTCTCATCTTCCATCCTTTGCACATGTCCACTCACATCAGGGGTGCCCAACTTTGGCAACTTTAAGACGCGTGGACTTCAACTCCTAAATTCCCTAGCCAGCCTTCCACCTTGAAGAGATGCAGTACTAAAAACGAAGATTCTCAGTCATCCCTGAAGAATTGTCTGGAGGTTGAGTCACGGCAAGTGGACTTTTGGTTCAAGAAGTTTTACCGCTTATCCAAGCAGCTTCTTCAGCCTGAGAAAAAAAGTTGGTTCAGCAACCCCATATATGTCTTCCAGGGGACTAGAATCTACCTGGGGACTAATGAAAGAGCAGCATGAAAAATGCTGCTCTTTCATTAGTCCCCAGGAAGATTAAGACCATTTCACAGGTTCACTAGGGAGATTTCACTTAACGACCCACTTGGGGATGAGTAAGGGATTTAAGAGTTGAACATCTATATCCCAAAGACTTTCTATCTATTCACATCTCCTACTGTCCATCTAACAAGACTAATCAGGTTAAGTGGGAAATGCAGCCACCCTGGAAGACATATGGGGTCCCCTAACCAACATTTTTCTCAGACTGAAGAAACTGCTTGAATGAGCAGCAAAACATCCTGAACCAAAAAGAAAAAAGTCCAGTTGCCATGACTGTAGTAAGAACTTAATTTAATTCTCCTCCCAAATTCGTGTCTTGACTTGCAGACTGTGAGCAGGAGAACAGGGATGATCTTGCAACTGATCCCTGTAAATAGCTCTGTGAGAATGTATTGGGCAGAAGTGTAGGGTAACTATGCTTCAAATAAATAATAAATACCAGTGTCACAGGGCATTACAAATACCCACTATTTAGTCCAGTGTTTCTCAACATTTCATAACTCTTACCACTGCCTTCTTCTGGATGTTTATTTTACTTTCTAGTTTGGTCATTAGGATTTCTGGTGGATTCCCATCTAAGTACCAATCAGTCTAATCCTTCCTCTTCAACAGCAGCAAATGCAGGTTACCCAATAATTCCTTTTAAGGTCATCTAGCCTTGTCTAGCAGATATTTTGTCACTGGTCTACTATACAATATGGAGCTTTTACGAAGGCCTTGGAAAAGATATTCAGATGTCATGATGTGTCAAAACCTACAAATATCAAAACTGTGCAAGCCATGGTACTCCCTATGACATTCTATGGAAGTGAAAGTTGGATGTCAAGGATAGAAACAGTCTTCACAGTTCTGAATTTTGGTGTTAGAAAATACTCCTAGAAATACCATTTAAGCCAAAAAAAATGAATAACTGATTAATCAACCCAAAGTTCTCATTCAAGATACAAAGGACCGGGCTCTAATTATCTTACTTCAAATTATGAGAAGACCCAACTCTTCAGAGAAGACTCTAATACTGGGAAAAGTGGAAGAAAAGAAGATGGCCCACAGCAAAATGTATGGATTCAGTTACAGTGGCAACAGATGTACCACTGGAAGATTGAAGGACCAAATTAGGGTCAAATTGCTATGGAGAAAATCTATTTATGTGACAAGTTGATACCAATTCTCACTAATGAGTCAGAAAGCCTCTACTTAATGAGTCACGGCTCATCAACCAACATTCATGGCCACTGAATGAAACTGGGAATTTTGACACCAATCCTTTGTTGCAACCTCCATCAAGCTCAGCTCCAGAACCCTGAGTCCTAAAAGTTGACCTTAAAATTTTCTACCCCATTCCCAATTCCATCCTCTGGGCACAAATTGTGAGATAAACACATTTGCTAGTGTGATCCTGGACTTGAGTTACCTCACAAAGAAACTGCAGCTGTGTGCATGGAAGAACCACCTATCTGATCCAAGATCTATTTAATGCTTTTGTGATTAGAAAGAAAAATTTGCCAAGGAAAGACTGTTCTGATGAACAGCAAACAAAGTTCTTGCGGCATGATCAAACAAGTTAAAGAAGCTGTGTCCAATCCTGTTAACTTGAGGATCTGTAGACTTCAACAGCGAAAGACTGTTGAAAGACTGCTCATCCAAGCAGCTTCTTCAGTCTGAGAAAAATATTGGTTGAAGTCCACACATCTTCAAGTTGCCAAAGTTGGGCATTTCATAGCTTATGCTATGAAAGTGACTCCAAGACTTTCATACTATCCTTTACTCTTTTAAGATGAATTATTATAATTTATCATTTTTTAAAAATGAAGATGTAAATCTAAGTTGACTGCCTATTTTATCTGCTGCTTAGCTTACCTCTCTTTTTTCCTACCCTCTGCCAACTCCTGATGGGACAGGTATTTGCTTATTATAGGAAAGTCTGGGGGCTATGATAAAAAAGTCAAGATGACACAGTGGTATGATCGAACCTCTGCCTGTTATTTTATGTGCAAATGCTTCATAATCTGAAGGCACCTCTGGTTATGGGCCATTTATGAAAAAACAGATTAATGAATGGCGAACCTATGACAGATGTGTCAATGACATGCCACAACATTTTGGGCAACATGCCAGCATTTACAAACACCCAGAAACAACTATTGTCAAAAGTATATCCCTGTTCTTGTGCGATTTTCAGAGACTACAGAGACCACACAAGAATGGGGTATGCTCTCACGTGGCCTCTGCAAGTTGCAGAAGAGGGCTATGCTCTCCTGCAATCTCCAGGAATTGTACGAGAATGAGGCGTGGTTTCACACATTTTTTGGAGGTTTTGAAGAGCATCCTCCAAAGCCACTTCAAGAATGAAGGCCTCGTGCAACCTGGAGCAGCCTTGGGTAGGTCACAGGGGCCTGTCAACAGAGAAGAGCGCATGAAGCTAAATGGTGTGCAGCAGATGCTGCCGATCATACACACGATTGGACTGTATTTTTTAGAAAATAAATATGTAAAGAATTGTTTCTCTTCTTTGGGGGGTGACATGCCAACAGAATCTGCTGTTAAACATTTTCAGAATTTTTGATAAGGTGAGCCCAAAAGGTTTGCCATTACTGGTCTAATGCTTATTGTCCTTATAGTTATATTTCAAAGGCTGAAATCTCATTGCTTGGTTGCAATTCTACCATCCCATTATCAAAAGATCTGTACTGTTTAAACTGAACCCTCTCAATCCATGTGCTTATTCATTTTCTTCCAAGAGACAGAGAAGCTCAGCTCTCAACAGCAACTTGATCAACTCAATGTCTTATTAGAATAATGCCCTTTTGGTTGCAGAAAATGTTTGCAAATGTCCACTTATCAGCCATTAGCACAATGTTTTTTTCTCTTAAGTAAGTGATTCCCTCTAGTGTAAATATAAACCTACGCTTCATAGTGTATTTGTGTAGCTGTTTGTAAGGCTTTTAGCACAACAATAGGCTGCAGAATCAGAATTTTAAAATGTCCATATTAAGTAACAACACAAAGCAATGACATGATGGGTTGAAAATGCTGCTTTTGGTAAAGTATTGTGGGTGCTGAGCAATGCAATTTTTTTTTTAATTCTGAAAAGAACTGAAAAAGAAACCTTCCTTATGAGCCTATTTAGTCTGACAATGGGAAGAATTTACTGGCAGCCATTTTATTTCCTGCTTGCTTCACAGAAATAATTCCTAACATTAAGTGGAAGGAGAAAATGGACTCCTTAATATTTATTTTCAATAACTCACTACATGCAATTCCATTACAAAAATCTATCTAGAAGAATATTTCACATGAAACACATTCCAGTGCTGTTAAACAGCCAGCTATTAAGACATTCATAGTGTAAGCCAAAATGAACTCTACAAAATTCAGCAGGGTTTAATTCCTACTTAAGCCTCTTGAAGGCTGGTTCCCAAATTCACACTCAAGAACCTGTTCTGCAAAATCAGCTGCCGGCAACAGCTTCACTGGGGGAAAAATAAGGTGTTTCAGTGCTGCTTCAGAAGAAAAAGTTGCTTCTTCGTTTTGCGACCTTCAACCACAGCACTGAAGAGCAAACGGATCTTCAGAGGAGCCGTTTCCCTCAATCACTCTGGTGTTGGGTAGAGGTAAAATGACCCATATCATGTGGAGACATTGGAGTCCACTTACAGACCACTTACAGACCCAGCTGAATCTTCAGGATGTTTCCATCCTCTTCCTCCTCCCACCACCCCAATTCTTAATATCCTTTGCAATCTAAGACATGGCCTCTTTATTCCGTGATAAGCCTTGGGATGAAGATCAATCTCTTGAAAATTCATTGAGCTCTTGCTAGGTCAAGAATACCCTTGTATTCATGGCAAGGTCTTTGGGGTGGGGAGGAGGAGTGAGACCGGTGTTTCCCAACCTTATCAATTTTAGGACATGTGGTCTTCATGGATGGAGAATTCTGGGACTTGAAGTTATCTTAAACATTATCTTAAACTTGCCAAGGTTGGGAAACACTGGTTTAGACCTTAATTCTTTTTTCTCATGTTATCTCTAGAAAGCCTGAAGATGAGAGAAGTCCTAAGAAGAGACCTGCTAATGTAAGCCAATATTCTTCCAGGCCTGTCACAAAGCGGCTTGTCACATGGACAAGAGAGTAACTGTCCACTTCCACTTCTACTCCCTAGAAGGTCCACTTCAAGACAGTAGTTAAGGTGAGAGACCAGAAACCAGGAAATGGTGAGTTCTAGTTCTGCTTTGCTCTGGGTGAGCTTGGACCAATTATTCTCTCCTAGCCCTGGGAAGGAGGAAGCCAAGGCAAACCACTTCTGAAGATACTGCAGAGAAAACTATAAGGATCTGACGTATTCACAGCGAGCATGGTCTAGTGTGAAGGTGTTAGACTAGAAATGAGGAGACCATGAATACTAGTCCAGCCTTGGGCACAAAGCCAGCCAACTGGGTGATTTTGGGCCAGTCACTTCTCTCTCAGCCTGAGGAAGAAGGCAGCAATGGCAAACCACTTCCAAAATTTTGTCAAGAAAACTGCAAAGATTTGTCCAGGAAGTTGCCAGGAGTCAAGATTGACTTGAAGACACCAAAAAAAAGGGGACTACTTCAAGCCTCTACAATACTTCAAGACAAGAAAGCATCAAACCATCAACTGTCCACCAACAACAGAGTCAAAGAACATCCTTCTGCCTTCTTCTCTTTGTCAGCCATTCCAGCTATAATGTAATTTTAATGTATATAAATTTGCCTTGCACTATCTTTCCAGTTCTTCTGTTGCAAACTATGCCTGTCAAAATATTGCATTTAATTCTAGTAGGGTCCTTTCTATTTTGACACAGACCTGGTTGAATTTTTCACAGGGCTGGTCAAATGCCAGATTTGGCATTTTTCATCATTTAAGTCCTATTATACAAAGAATATAACTTTCTCTATTTCCAGTTTATTAATTTGGTAAAGTTCAATATTAAAATCAATACTGACTGGGTTATTAATTGAAAGACATAATTAATCAAGTTTTCCAGGAAAAAAATGGAAAAGCATAGTCAAAGGGGAGGAGTAAACTTATTCTAAGAGGTGAATTTCAGATGTTAAATGGAATTACAGAGGGATGTTTTTAAATGGAGAATGAATAATTGAAGAATTTCTTACATGTCATCTAAATTTCAAGGAAAACTTTAAAATGTATTCACCATATAGAAAAAAAATGTTCTACAAGATGCAATAGTGAAATCAGCCCATAGGAATCTTCAGGCAATATGTGAATATCATCTAATTTGTTCAGGAGATCATCTGAAATGATTTTCCACCTACACGTTTGCTAGGAATCTGGTTGTTGTTCAGTCGTGTCCGACTCTTCGCGACCCCATGGACTGCATCGCGCCAGGCCCCCCTGTCTTGCACTGCCTCCCGGAGTC
>JANHZU010007752.1:0-16990 GCA_032468055.1 Acrochordus granulatus | reverse complement strand
ATAATTAAAAACACAAAGTCTCCTTAGGCATTATTCAAAAATAAATAAAATGATGTTTGCTTCTGGTTTCCGGGATAATGTGGTGAATCCTGCAATGTGCAGAGAGCTGGTCTTGAATGACTTTTGAGGCCCCTTCTTATTCTACGATTTTGTGATCCAGGAATCCTTTCCTCAATATATTCCTATGGTCTCTGGGTTGGAGCATGAACTCCCCAGCTTCAGAAAGACATTCTGGAGGAAGGGGGTGTTTTAAAGAGCTGGACCTTCTTAGAACATGGCACGTTAAATCTCAGCATCTTGAATTGTATTAGAAATCAGCCAGCATCTTTCTTCCAGTTTCTGCAATCTCCACATGTAATGATGGCATGTGGGAAAGACCTTGGGAGGCAGGGTGGATGCTGTCTAGGAAATAGTCTTCAAACAGAGCTGCAAAGTGGGTGGAGCAGGAGGCTCAGAAGAGACCTCTGGGTTCTCTGGCTGTAAAGCCAATAATCAGGTAAGGGGTGGGGGGCCCACAGCTGTATTACAGGCAGAAAGGCACCCCCTAACTTATCAGCCTATAAAAAGAGATGGCAGGAGATTTGCAGTTTCAGATTTGCAAGGTTCCGTCAATGCAGCTTTATACCAAAGTGGAATTAGCTCATCTGATCATAATTCCTATCCAGTTTATCCAGCGAGGCTCACATCATGCCAGCCAGGGTTGACTGGCTTTATAACCCTCCTGTTCTGGGGGTTGTTGGCTTTAGGAAAGCCGCTCCTCAGAAGGAAACACCTGCTGAGAAAATGCCACCGTGACACCCTCCAGCCTCTGCAACAGCAACGGCTCGCCTCTGTTTCCAGAAGGAGCCACGTCTGCTGTGCTCTTTCCTGACCCACAGGGAAGTTTTCACATTTGTGCTGACTGCACTGTTGCTGCTCCAGGTGTAATTCCAGCCGTTTTATCGGCTTCTAGTCCCAGGGAACAGCAAGAGTTGACTTAACTGCTTGCATCTGCAGAAACAAGGCCAGTGCAGTACTTTGTGCCTGTGGGAGGTTCAAAGCTTGCCACTTGCCCTGTTAAAAAAGCAAATTGATTAATTGTAAGCAGATTATTTACTCAGTGAGAGAGCAACAAGGATCTTGGTCCTTTTCTGCAACATTATTATTTCATCTCTTTGATCTGGCAGCGTGATAAGCAACAAGTTAATACAATTTCGGAACATTAAATCCTGGCACCGGTGACAGCTGATTGAACAAGGCTCAGAGCAGATAGCACCTTTCTCTTTGCTAACCTTTGCAGGTGAAAGGAAGGAAGCAAGCAAATGCAAATGAGCGAGAAAGTGGTGGTGACACACTCACCTCGTTGCACAAAGAAGGATGTGCAAAACTTTAAAAAGCTGCAAAATGACATAACTTGCAAACTCTGGGAAGTTGGAAACTGTCTTATCCAAGCCAGACCAATAACCAGTCTAGCTGAGGGTCCGTCTGCTTTAGCCTTCTCCAAGGTGGTGTTCTCCATATATTCTAGGATTACAATTCCCAGAATTTATCCTGACAATTTGCCTTTTCTTTCCACATCAGACAATCAAATTATCCCCTCACAGAGTTTTTCTTGGCTCCTGGGGGCTTCCATCATTACCTCCTTTTGGGAAACAGAAAAAATAGAGAATTTATTTCCTCTCTTCTCAGGATCTATGTCCCCAGCGGGCACAATCACCACAGAAGGCAACAATACACAGAAGAACAATTGTGTAGCTCTGTTGAATCAAAATAAGAATACAGCTGTTGCTTTGATAAATTTTTCCATTCCAGCGTAACTATAGATGTACATCCTTGGTCAACCTGATTCTCCCAGTTAATGTAAGCAAGGATTGTGTAAAGCAGCAACCACATACTTTCCCAAAATTAGCTTCTTTATTCTAACAAGATTTCCCAGTCTGGAAAAGAAAAAGACGGAAGCCGTAGGTAAAAAAATAGCAAATAAAATAGTAAACTATAGAAAGGAGAATGTTCCATGCTATAGTTGTTTATTTACACATTTCACACACTCCACATACTGCCCAGAGTCATTGAGAGATGAGTGGCACACAGGTTTAATAAATTATTATGGTTCATCACACAGCCAGATGTTGAGACTGGATTTGGCATTTTTGTCCACTTATTGATCTGGGATAGGCAGATGTTGTTATGTGATGGTGGTGTAGGTGTTGTCATAGGTTGATATAAGTAAACCTGCCTTTTGCAGTTGACTGACGGGGATTTTGTCAGTGCCGATGAGGTTCAAATGGTGCTCCGAATATCTTAAGATTGCACCCAAGGCACTTATTACTGTTAGTGCAATCCTTGCTTTCTTTTGCCCTGGTAATTCTACTTCTGTTCGCAGGCCTTTGTATTTTGAGATCTTCTCTAATTCTTTCTCTTCTGCTGTCTCCAGGTCCTGCAGTGTTCACAACCCAGACATTTTTGTCTTTCTTGTCAAAAGTTTTTAAGTATGGTATGTTACGTGGCAGGTGCCTCTCTGCTTGAATTCTAAAGTCCCAGAGCACTTAAACTTCTTCATTTCCTATTATTTTGCCTGTTCTGTGGTCCACCAGAACTCCTATTCATCTCCTATTTTATAACCTTAAAATATTGGACTCTGACCAGCTGATTTTCATCAATTGTGTCATGGAATAATGTCACAATTTAAAAAAACATTGGAAGAGGAATCTAATTATCTTTGGGCACTTCTTGATCATAGAGTTATCTAGACCCTTGGTATTTTTTCCATCCATCATTTGTTGAACTTCTCCTGTCTTTGGTGCATCATTATTTCAAGTGCATGTTATGTCTTGTCATGTATTTCATGTTCAGATGGATTTATCTACTTCATTAGACTGAATATTGCTCATAAGTGCATTAAGTTGACTATATATCATAATCATTAGAAGTGGTTATTTACCAGGGAAGCCTTCAAAGAGGTTACATTTTGATCAGAGATGGATTCTCTCTGGTTCAACTAGGTCTTGGTTTCTGCAGATCCAACACATCTTTCTGATACCCACCATTTCTTCCCTTTCTCCCTACATACCTGCAGGCCAACTCATCAGGAACACTTATATCTGCTATAGTTCACATGCTTCAATTGTCATGCAGATGTTTTCTATGATGGATGGAGGAGATCAGGAGTGCTGTGAAGATCAGACTCCAGGAGGCATCAAATTCCACTGATTTAGAAATCAGACTAAAGGGTTCTAGTCCTGCCTTAGGCATGAAGGCCATCGGGATGACTTTGGGCCAATCACCAGAAGACGGTGAGTTCTAGTCCTGCATTAGCCATGAAAGCTGGCTGGGTGGGTTTGGGCTAGTCCCTGCCTCTCAGCCCAGCCCAGCCCACAGGGTAGTTGTTGTGGGGAAAGTAGGAAGAAGAAATAATATTAGGTATGGTTGCAATCTTGAGTTACTAAAAATAATAAAGGCAGGTTATTTCTCTTCTGTGTGTAAATGACACTCAGAAAGATGCCACTAACCGAGAACATTCTGTGGAGACTTCACTGCCAGACGTTATGGAAATGTAATGCTTCTGAGGTAAGCATTCAGCAGATGGTGTGCTGAAACACTCATAATTTTAGCCAGTAGAACTGCCGTTTCCAACTGTCCTCCTTCTCATGTTGTAATTAGAAGTATTGCTTTTAATAATCCCAACTAATGAAGCTAAATGGTTAGTCCTCTCAGCCCTGGTTCCTATTTACAGAAAGAAGTTATTCTGTAGATCTTCTCCCTTGTTCTTTTGCTTATTGGGGCAAAATATTGATAAAGGCCAACTATTGCTTCCTTGACTATATTCTGAGCAGAGGGAATTAGGAAAGACAGTCAATGTTGGCTTTCATTAGTCCTTTGAGGAAGGCTAGGTCAGGAAACAGAGACCACAAGAACCAATGGGATTCTATTTTATTGTTAAAGGATATTACCACAGCATCTGGAAAGCCTAACAAGAAAAAAAAGAAGCAAGATGAGTTTCTTGAGTTTCTTCCTCACTCATTCCTCCCTTCCAGATGTAGAATTCCTTCTTCAACATCTCTATACACCTCCACGGTTTTCCATCATGGATGTGGTCGATTCAATGTATTCTGCAAATCCAGCTATTTGGTTATTAAATCCAGTTAGCCAGCAATTCGTAGGTTGCGCAATCATAGCCAATGAGTTTGGAGTGCATCATTTCCAGAGGCTGCTAAGCACTGTTCAAAACTATAGGCAGAAATCTATAGTTCCTCCATATGTGCCTAGTGCCATGCTACCAAAAAGCTACAATGTGAGTATATTCCCCATCCTGAATCACTAGAGATGTACTGTGATGACAATTCTCAGGATACCAAGGCAGTGAGCCTTCCAGAAGCCCCAGTGCATTGCCTAAGAGGAAACCAGTTTTGGAAATCCTGGGCTAAACAGTCTCCAGAGGTCAGTTTGTATATCAACAGAGGTTCTCTCTGTGCTAATCTGTTGCTTCATCAAGTGGAATTGAGAAGAGAGATTATAGTCACAATACGTGTCCCAAGTGTTTGACTTAGGTAGTGAGTTCTGTGATCAGCACTTGGATCAGCTATTTCCTGGCAGAAAAAGCAGCAAATATGAGTCAGTCCACTTTATATTCCACGTAGCATTTTCAGTGGAGAGCCAGAATAATGATAATTTCAGATGAGAAATGAATTTTTCTTTCCTTTTTTCTCCCTCTCGGAGCAATTTTACCCCCTTTCCCTCTTCCCCTTCAAGGGATTTTAATTACGTCAACACCTGATTAGGACTTGAGCAGCCAAATTATTCTTTGGAAGGCTTTATCATGAAAATGATTGTCCTTGGGAGTGCTGCATCAATTCAAGATGCTCCCTGCTAAAATATAAGTGAGACAGGCGTTTAAATCTCTGTGCACATAAAGGGTGGGATGCTATTTCTTTTAAAATATTTTCTCTGTGCGTGGATTTGGCTTGCTTCCTCTGTTGTTTTCCTTCCTCCGTGAATTTTTAGTTGATTTCCTTGGCACATGTGAACCATGCCTCTTTCCTGAACTGTTTGTCTGAGGTTGCAGGTGACTGTAATATGCTCTTTCTTTTCAAATTTGGAGAGCAATGGTCTTTTCTCCCCAGCTATCAAAGTTATGCACACCTGCACAGAGATAAGCTCCACTTGCAAAAATAAACACTGACCAGGTTTATACATAATGTTCTTCTTCGTTTGGTTTCAATTTGGAATGGAGATTATTCACTAAAGCATGTTTTAACCAGCCATGGCATTGCACAATACGTAAGATCAGCCATTCTCTCCAGAAATGTCTCCTAATGCCCCAATATCAGGAATCTTTTTGTGCTGCAGGAGAATAGACTCTAACAAGTGAAAACTGCGCACCCTGGCTGGGTTTGCACAGTACACTGTGGTTTGCTTAGCTATGGTTCCTTGGACAAGTCACATGTGGATGGGCTCACACAACATCCAAAACAACAGCTTTCAAATTGAAATGGCTGGATTTGTGCAACACATGAACTCAAATCTATCAAAGCATCTTGTGCCTTAGTACGATGAGCCAACTCTGTTGCAGTTTTCCGCTATAATTTCTGTAAAGAAGAGATACTTATATTCACAGTTATTTCAGTGTCCTCATTCCCCATGAGGAAGAGGCTGAAGAATAGTCCTGGAATAGGTACTGAATCATTATCATGAACTTTGCTTTCGTATCTCCATTTCTCTCCCCTCTTCTGAATGCCTCTAACGTTAGAATCCATTTGCTTTGGCACTCCTAATGACTTTTCCTGACTCCGTTTGCTCTTCGCAAATTGCTATTCTAAAGATTCAGGATCAACCCCACATCGCTTTCCATTCAGTTTTCACCGCCACAAGGCCTGCAGAGTGGATGGCCATCACCCAACCTGCGGATTAACTTGTAGATCAACGAAGATGGAGACAGAATTCAGCACCATGGGTAGCGACCCCAGATATTCCCACTCAAGAGCTCTTTAGCATCTCTTCTGTTGAGTGGAGCAACAGATCTCTCTCTAACACCATAGGCTGTTTCTTTTATTGAAAAAAAAATAGGTGTTTTTTAATATTATCAGAAACAAGCTAATTCTTTGTCGTTAGAATTGCTCACATTTATGCCAAGTTTCACATCCCTTTAGTCAAGACAATATCTAGGATATCTACGGTACTGGGCTGTCCATCGATATTGCCTTAGGAAGTGTGGAAGAGTTTGGTTTTCTGTGGACCGTTATTTTATTTACCTCTTTGATCCCTCTCCTGCTTTCTTTTTGAGGGCCTCTAAGGGTTTTTACTCCTGCAACTGATCGCTCAAGGTATGTAAAAGAAGCTGAAGTTGTGTCAAAACAATGTCACAATGCAAACTCTGCACTTTTTGGACATGTGTGGGATGTGGTGATGCAAATATGAAAAAAGGCAGAGATGGCATCAGGGCATCATGATGTCTACTTTGTAATTTGCACACACATACATAAAGAGCATGCACACACCTCACATGCCCATCAATCACTCAGTCCATTAATACTTCTCTTTAGCAAGCAGAATTCCCCACTCTCTGATAGAAAGGAGAGCCTTGCTGAAAACCATCATTACACCCAAATGACTTGAATAACTAACCCTTTGTTTCAGAAATATTTCCTTACCAGATTCCTCAATATCTTCTACAATGGCAAAGCTTCTTACTGGAAAAATTCTTAAAAATTCAGGGAAATATTTAGTGTTGTATCTGCCTCAAAAATAGCTCATGTTGAACTGTGTAGCACAGTCTGACATCAGAAGTTGACCACAGGAAATATTGTATTTTGTATTATGTCAAAATATTATATGATAACATTAATGTCATAAAATGTTTTATAGAATTTGCCAAATTTAAATTCCGCAGGTGTCATGGGTTCTGGTTTTAGAGTCATTCTATAAGTTAGCCCATTTTGAGTATCTTGGTTCAAAAAATGTTGCCCTACAGTGCATCATTTTACCCAGGTTATACAAACAAGAGTTTTAATAGTATATAGATTGCCTCTGATCTAATACCCCATACAGTATTTAAACACACTGATAAAAAAAATTCCTCAGAATCATTTGATCTTATCCAATCTGGAATAAGACTTGGGTTTGATATGGAAATGGCCTTCATCACCATCAGAATGTACATCCAAGAAAACAAAGAAAGTAGCCCTTTATGACTTCTATTCGTATCATAAATTCAGGAAGTGGTTAGCACCTTGTTATTATTGTTCAGTCACTAAGTCATGTCTGGCTCTTTGCGACCCCATGGACTTCAGCATGCCAGGCCTCCTTGTCCTGCAGTGCCTTCCGGACTTTGCCCAGATCTATGCCCATTGTGTCTATGATGCTATCCAACCATCCCATCCTCTGCACCCCTTCTCCTTTTGCCTTCACTCTTTCCCAGCATCAGGTCTTCTCCAACAAGTCCTCTCTTTGCAGTAGGTGGCCAAAGTACTTGAGCTTCAGCTTCAGTATCTGTCCTTTCAATGAACAATCAGGGTTGATTTCCTGAAGGATTGATTGGTTTGATCTCCTTGCAGTCCAAGGGACTTGGAGCTGCTACAGAATAATAATTAGCTACCAGTGATATAAAACATACTGATAAAGCAAAACTCTAGATAAGAGCCATCAGTACATGGCTTTCTGTTACACATCCCTAAAATAATGAGTTTGCATAGCAAATATCAATTCGTAGCTGATGGAATTCACATATGACCTTAGCTCATGTTATGTTGATGAATCTTTATTTGATTGGATTCATATTAGACTAAGTCATAAACCATGATTTATTTGTTGTATTTTTAGCTTACAATTTAATTATAATCTGGTATATGTACTTAGACCCATAAGAACCACGGATTGGCTAAAATCCTCTGATAATGGGATCATCCAGCCTAAATCATCTGATAATGGGATCATCCACCCATGTTATTCCAATTTATCAAGAAGGAGACGATAGTCCATTGTATCAAATATCCTATTAAAGTCTAAGTACACTATATCCACAGCATTCCCTCAATCCACTAATCTAGTCACACTGTCAAAGAAAGCCATAAAATTTGTCTGGCATGTTCTGTTTTTAACAAATCCATGTTGGTTTCTGGTAATCACCCCATTTATTTTGAAGTGCTGGCTAACCCTTTTCTAGGATTTCTCCAGATGTTGATGACAAACTTCTGTATATTAGAGCAAAGAACTACTGAATTCATAGATCTAACTTAGACATTATATGCTTGTTTTGGCTGAATATATTATATGAATAACCTTTAAGGTGCACTTAATAAAGCATGATTAAAGAAATCATACAGTAATATGATGTGTGCAAGAATAGTATGAATAGCTGTGGACTTAAAGCAGTTGCACACTTTACTTACAAATTCTCATGAATTCCATTTTTCCCTTTATAAGAATAACAAAATTCTATGTAGTTACTACATACTGTACCAATTTAAATTAATTTAAGTTGATGCTGCTATTCCTTTTGTGATTTATTGTATCTGTCTAAGCTAAGATGTTATTGAAGTTTTATGATCAGTTTAAAAATATCATTCGCATTTATTGTATATGGCTTGATTGAAATGTTGGATATTAAATGAAAAGCAGTGATCCATGGTTTGAAGATACTTGCAGCATAGGGACCAAGGCATCCCACATGGTTTCCCAAATGGGATTTATGATGCATCTAAAAGTACATCATTTCCATTTTCCTGAAGTGGAGAATGAGATTATACCTTAATAGTGGTAGGGGTATCAGCAGGAGAGAGTCAAAAAAGGCAAGATGGCAGCTGCAAATGGCTGCTCTTGGTTTAAACCTTTTACTTATGCAACTGTTGTTAATTTTAAGGCTTTTAATGTTTTTACATCTATGGTTTTATACTATTGTAAAGCATCAAGACTTATTTGAGATAGTGAGATGGGTGGCATAAAAATTTAGGAAGGAAGGTTGGTTGACAGTTCATAACATGGAATCAGCTGCTGTTATTTTATAATCCCTAGTTTGTGAATAAGTATATCTGGTTAGCCCAGCCAGTGTCAAATATTCCAAAAACAGTGAGCAAACGTAGCTTCATGCAATATAAGAATGCAAACAAATCAATTCACACAATGCCCCAAGCCATAATAGGGCTGGTTTTGGCTGTGAATCTAGCCATTGGATTTTGTAAATCAAAGTTTATGACTTAGCACGATCTATCCTGGTTAATTTATGTCAAAGGATGCTAAGAGGCAGCGAGTGGTTTATGACTCCCAAATATCCTGTTCTCCCATACGTGGAGCTGGGAAACAGATGTGGTAGGCTGAGAAAATCTATTTTTGTCCTCAAAGCTGCTTATAGCAAGTCATTCCTTAGCTTTAACATGTGAACTGAATGGATTGAAATTGGAATATCAGAAAGAAAAGGGAAATCTCCTCTTTCTGTCTCGAAAATACTGGAAAATAGGCAAAGGAAGTGGTGTTCTAGATAATCACTTGGTTGACTGCAAAAATGGAATGGCGCACGTGTTCGTCTGAACAAAAGTTAGCTTCCCATTTAACAAAACATTTAGGCAAGCTACAATCGGGCTTAGCAATGCAGAAGTATGGAATCCAAAAGAAGTTGTCCTCGACTTATGGCCACAATTGGGAGTGGAGCTTCCATTGCTTAGTAAGGTGGTTGTTAAGTGAGTCACATCTGATTTTATGACTGTTGTTATTATTATATAGCACATTTATTTGTCTCTGATGTCTCTTCATGAGGGACTCTCAGCGGCTTACAATTATCCAGTTACATACCTTAAACCCTGCCCTCCAGCTGACCAGCGATGTTCACATCCAGGGCTTCCTCTGCAGATCCTGCCCTGCTCAGGCAAGTCCAGCGCCAACTTCCTGCTCCCCTTGCTGCCAGCCAGCTTTTCCTACCAATTTATCTATTTGCATGTTTACATGCTTTTGAGCTGCGGGGTGGGCAGGAGCTGGAGGTGAATGACGGGAGCTCATTCATTCACGTGGTTCTGCAGCTCAGACCACTGGAATGCCAACCATTTCTGGTCGACAACTTCCAGCATCATTAAGCTGCTTTGCCACTGCTCCACCTCCATGCCATGGTTGTTAAGTGAATCAGCTCAGGTGTTAAGTGAATCACACAGTCATTAAGCAAATCCAGCTTCCCCCATTGACTTTGCTTGTCGGAAGACAGCTGAGAAGGTTACAGATGATGATCACATGATCCCAGCATGCCACAACTGTCATAAGTACATGCTGGTTGCCAAGTGCACAAATTTTGATCACAAGCCACTTTAACAGTTGTAAATGTGAAGACCTGTCATAAGTCACTTTTTTCAGTGCCATCGGAAGTTTGAATGGCTGCTGAACGAATAGTTGTAAGTCAAGGACTACCAGTAGATATTGTCCAAAAGATCAGGATCCTGAGCCACAAGATGCTCTGAAGGAGAGACTGGCTTCACGCGTTGTGCCTACACTGGGTTTTTTAAATCCCATAATCTGTGCTAAATTTTAGGTATTGGAATATATTCAAATTCCAGTGTGCCTGTGACCGTCACGTATAATAACCTAACTATGGCTTATGGAATAAGTCATAAAAAGTCACTTTCCATAAGATGGGCAGCTCTATAAATGTAATTAAAATTTAATTTTATAATGATTTTGTAAAATTTTAAATTTTATTAAATCAAAATGTTCTGATTATAAAATCACTTTATAGCCTCAGCGCCAGGCTTCACATAATACTCCATCCCGAAACAAATCACATCAGGGCTTAATAAAGCATGCAAGTGAGCCAACGCCACCTGTAAATGCATTTTTAGTTCTTTTAGTATTTTGATGGTGGATACGGCAAAGTCTCCTGGCGTGGGATTGCCCAACCCCTAAGAGGCCACTTCATGTTTCGGGTATCCCAGAAACGATACCCCAAACCCAATTCCACATTTTCTCTTTTTCCCACATCAGAATGGCTGCTTTCCGAGGTGGGAGGCAGCTCAGAGATGATCTAGCCTGACCTCCTACTCCGTGTAGTAGGAAGAGACTTATGACTCGAGGCAAGCTAGAATCCACTTCAGGTCATCCTCACTACTAACTCCTATTAGTGGTTTGCTCCTTTTTTTGCACCCTCAGCTTTGCACCCTCTTCAGTTCCGTACGCGTATTTAAAGGTAATTAGATGCAGGAAAATGATTTTGCGCAGAGATCAGGTTGATACGACGCTACAGGCAGGGACTTTGCACAGAGGAGATTTTAAAGGAAAAAAAAGTATACATTGAATAAATTAAAGATCTGCTGCTGTAAAGAAACACCCAAAGGAACATGGAGTTTTTCCAAGCATAGACTGATGCTGTACCTTATGCAAGATTAAATAGCCGGGGTTGCTAACCAAATAATGTCAGAGAAATCGCAGCAGCTAGCAGAGCTCTTTGAAGGCAAATAGATGATTGTCTCTTCCTCTGTTTGTTTCCAAAAAATGTTGGACAGATAAATCTATTTTGGTAGGGTACAGCTCCTCACCTGGCTACATTTTTTCAGAATTTGACAAGGTAGAAAGGAGCAGCAGATGTTTACAGGTAGTCCTCAGCTTACAACCCTTCATTTAGCGACCTTAGAAAGTTACAACAGCACTAAAAAGTTTCTTATAATTAGTCCTCACACTTATGACCCTTGCAGCATCCCCATAGTTACATGAACAAAATTTGGGTGCTTGGCAACGGGCACATATGTATGATAATTGCAGCTTCCTGGGGTCATGTGATCACTATTTGTGACCTTGCCAGCTGGCTTCCAACAAGCAAAATCAATGGGGGGGGGAAGCTGGAATTGCTTAATGTCCACACGAATCACTTAACAACTGCAGTCATTCGCATAACAACCATGACAAAAAAGTTGTAAAATCAGGCGTGACTCACTTAATAACTCTCTTGCTTAGCAACAGAAATTCCCAATTGTGGTCATAAGTTGAGGACTATCTGTAGTTGTTCCCATTTTCTCTTGCCTTGCACATACAGTATATTACTTTTCTGCTATTACTAGGCATAATACATAATTACATGGGAAAATACCATTATTTTCCAAGTAGCACATCTGAACTGCCCCAAGCTACTTTCATGTTACTTTTTTTTCTCTTCTTCTTCCCCCCAGCCTCGTTCCTGTCTTTTGAAAGCTGCCAGGCACACAGACCTTAAGAAAGAGGAGACCCTCCATCTTTTTATCACCATGGTACTACTACCCTGCTTCATAAGGGCATCAACAGAAAAAGGAGTGGCAAGTTTAATGCTGAAGCTGTGATCGAAGGAGGAGTAGAACCAGAAGCAAAGAGGGGAATCAGTTTGGAGCCTCTACACATACATGCACAAACGCCAAAGTCTTTTGGAGAGTGCAGGTGTTTGCAGAGTGCAGGTGTTTGAGCTGACAGTTGGAGAAATTCTTGTGACCTTGAAGCTTCAGTAAACCTTTAGATTAGAAATGAGCTGTCAGGCCCTGCTTCTTCCTGCCTAACTGAAGCGCAACTCTAAAATGAGAACGAACGCCCTGCATGCTGAATGCTATTTCTGGCAAAGTCCATTGAAGATTAGAAAGGCGCAACAAGGATCAAGAACCAGCAAAAAGTATTGACAGCAAAATCAAAAATTGCTTACTGGATTGGGAATTGTTAAGTACGGCATCAGGCCCCAAAGCTCAGACGACTTGGCATATGGACAGGTGCTGGACTAGAAACCAGGAGACGGTGAGTTCTAGTCCTGCCTTAAGCATAAAAACTGACTGGGTAACTTTGGGTCAATCACTGGAGAACAGTGAGTTCTAGTCCCAACTTAGGCAGGAAAGCCGGCTGGGTGACTTTGGGCCAATCGCTGGGAGACGGTGAGTTCTGGTCCTGCCTGAAGCATGAATCTGGCTGGGTAACGTTGTACCCATCACCAGGAAAATGTGTCCTCTCGTCTAGCCCAACCCACTCACAGGATTGTTGTGGTGAAAATAGGAGGAAGGAATATTGCCTATGTTTGCCACCTTGAGTTACTCATAAAATAATAAAGTTGGGATAAAAATCTAATAAATTATATATTCACTGTTGGTCTTACGGCCATCCTAAAGTTTTAATCTGACTTGAAAGTTTCACCCAGTCCCAGCTGCCCCTTTCCAGCCTCGGCCTGATCCTTCTGAGCCCAAATGCTCAAGCGATCAGAGCAGCTTCTCCGTAGGGAAGCAAACTGCACAAATCACAGAAAATCAGATTTGCAGCAGAGAGAGAATTCCTCACAGTGTCATTTTAGAAGGATAATTAAGGAACAATGCGACACTTTGTGTAGCCTCAAGACTAGTAATAACACATGGTTATGGTGCAGAATAATGTGGCTTTTGTTATAGGCACTGCTAATTAACCGAAACAAATATTTGTTGTATTAGCCCTAATATGGGCATGTGATGTGAAAAAAGACATTGCACAGCTGGAAGGCAGACAAAGAACGTGGTGGCGGCTTGAAGGAAGAACTGTCAAAAGAAGAAAGGAATTGTGGGGCCGACACAGTGGTAGCCCAGAAAAAAATATCTGTGCTTGTGTAGAAGTGTTGCTTATCTTTCTGCCAGGTATTTTGTCCAGTCCTCCATTCAGATCTCCTATTCTGAACAACGAGGCATAATCCATATTAAGATAGTGTGGAATCCATACAGTAAACTAAGTCATCGCTATAAGCACATTGACTTCAAATGTGTCTGCTAAGTAGAAGGTTTGGACTGTCGGTCAATCAATCAGTCCACTACTACATACTTGAGAGGTGGTTTTCATCTTGTGATTAAAAACCTCAGTGGAAGAGGACCCATTGCTTTCCAAAACGAGTTCCCATCTGATTAGGAAATGCCACAGGTGCAGAAAGGACTCCCTGTCAGGCCCCAAGAATCAAGAAGGACACCTAGAGTTACTCCTAAGCAGTTTCTTTTATTGTTGCTTGTCGGTGGACCAAAATCTTGGCCAAACTAAAGCAACTATTTCCATCACTACAGATATATTCTGAGAATTGCAAGGGAGGAGCCTCCTTGACTCTCTTTACCCCAGCCAAACTCTACACTGTGCTCTCTCTTGAGTCCTCTGGAATGCAGCCCTTCCCTCCTGGGAATCCGGACTACATTCCACCACAGTCAGCATGGCTATGACTAAGAATTCTGGGAGTTGAAGTCCACCCATCTCAAACTTGCACCATTATTATTTGCACCCTTAAATGACTATCGTATTTGCACTATTGAATGTGGGAACTGTTAGGGAGGAATGGTCTTCATCCTCTTTCTCCCACACAGACTCTCTGAACTGAGTTGTCTCTTGCTCCTCTGGAATGCAGCCTCTCCCTCCTGGGAATCCAGACTAGATTCCACCACGCTCCTAGAGTTACCTGTAACCAGCAGTCTTTCATTCATTGGCATAACCAATCAACAGCCACCCTGAAGCACCCAGCAAAGAGTTCATTGATTGGTCACAGGAAGAAGAGGAGACGTTAAATTGCTAGGAGTGGAGAGCACTGTAATCAGCTGCTTTACATGGCTTCATTCTTGTAGCTATGAATCTTTTAATCTAGCCATGCAGTGATCTCTTTCTGAGACCCTCTAGTTCAGCATTTGTAATGGTATGTGGGAATGACCTTGGGAGATGGGGAAAGAGATGCTGCCTAGGAAACAGATAAGAGAGGACATAGCAAATCTGAAGGTACACACTTCCCACTGCCACTTTTAACCACCTAAACAATTAGGGCAGGTCATTCCTAAATTTCTTCCTCAGTTAATCCACTGGGGGTCCTGCCTCCCTTGTCTGATTTTTACCTAGGCAACATCTCTTTCCATCATCCCCCAAGGTCATTCATACATTCGATTATATGAGAAAAAGGCTCAGAAGGGACTGTGAAAGGAAGGTGTTTGAACCGCCTAGTTACCTTCTGCATTTTTTCCAGTACCATTATACAGGTAGTCCTCAACTTACAACCATTCATTTAGTGAATGTTCAAAGTTACAATAGCAGTGAAAAAGTGATTTATGACCAGTCCTTGTTCTTAAGACTTTTGTAGCATCCCCATGGTCACATGATCATAATTTGGTAACTGGCATGTATTTACAATGGTTGCAGCATGCCAGGGTCATGTGATCATCATTTGTGCCCTTCCCACTGGCTTCTGACACGCAAAGTCAATGGGGGAAGCCAGATTGTGACTCACTTAACAACCATGGCAAAAGGACATCAAATCAGGTGCAATTCTCTTAACAACTGCCTTGCCATAAATTATGGTCCCAATTGTGGTCGTAACTCAAGGGCTACCTGTGCTCCCTCCCTTCAGGCCGAAAGAAAACAACACCCTGGTTTCGGTTACCTGTCTTCTTTCTCTTCAAAGTCAACAGGAACTTTGGTTGGCCTGCCTCTTTGGATTCCTGGGCCTTTCTTCACACTTATGTCCAAGCCAGCACATGTGACATTCTTCCACAACCTAATGCATCCTTTTAGTCAGAATTCCCATGAGATGGTGCCCTGGAGTTTTGGGCTTCTTTCTGAAATGGCTTGATGAAGAAGCAACTTGGAGGAAGGAGCAGTAAATGTGGTGTTACAGCACAAGTACACTAGTACTATGTGAGCTGCACTGGCTACCAGTGTGTTTCCGGATACAACTCAAGGTGATGGTTGTCATCTTTAAGGCTGTACATGGTTTGAGACCAGGTTACCTGAGGGACCATCTTTTTCCAAGATTTTCTACCCATTCAATTGGATCTAGCAGATTGGGCAGGCTGCAGATCCCATCAGCCAAAGAGCGATGCTGGCAGAGACCAGAGGAGAGGCCTTCTCTGCAGTGGCCCCAGCCTTACGGCATATCCTCCCCTTGGAGATTAGGATGACCCCAACCATGGCTTTAAAAATCTGGCTGGGTTCCCAATCCTGGGATGCTGAATGTTCAAAGGGCCCCATTTCTTGACTTTGCTATTAACTGGTTAACTAATCTTGGCTGTATGTATTTATTTTTTGTATTTTTTGTTGTTTTCATTTGTTTTATAATTTTAAAATTGTAAGCCACCCAGAGTCACTGGCTGTGATGGGTGGTATAGAAACTGAACAAACAAATAAATAATAGGGATAAAGTATTACCCAGCAGCCATCATAATAAACAAACTCTCCAAACCATCATTGACATCATGGTCATGAATGGCTGATAAATTCCAACCCATTCATGAAATTGAGATGGGAGGAAATAACCACAGCTACAGTGCCTGACTCCCAGTGAATCTAGGTGGTCCATAAGTAAAAAGAAATTAAAAACAAAGGGAAAAATGAAGACTAAAAGCTGGTAAAACCAGAAAGGAATGGAAAAGGAACCCACACAATACAAAAAGGAGTTCACTCTTCTCCAAAGGCCTGAATGCAAGATCTTCAAGACCCTTTGAAATACCAGAAGGATGGAGGCGAACCAGTTCTCTGCTTAGCATCTACAGGATGAAGATGTTGGGACAAAGCGTTGTTCTGAACTACAGCCTTTTCGTGAGGTGTGGTGCAAACCCTCACTGCTGAAAGTTTTCAAGAAAAAATTGGACAACCCTTGATTCAGGATGGTCTTAGGACAGGGCGTTGGATTAGAAGACCTCCAGGAGCCCTTCCAGCCCTATCATTCCATGATTCAAGGAGCTAAAGAGTTTTGATTTAACTGGATGAATATTGCCAGCATATTCAATTCGAAAGACCCCACAACAAACAAACAAACAAGAAGACTGTAATTGCTCTTTGGTGTCTTTTTCTATTCTCCCATGGAAGATCAACAGAAGACCTTAAAGCGCAACATCTTATGAACTCAAGGGTTTAACGAAGGATTAAGGCCGATGTACAGTGGGGCAAAGAAGTGTTTAGTCAGCCACCAATTGTGCAAGTTCTCCCACTTAAAAAGATGAGAGAGGCCTGCAATGGTCATCATAGGGATACCTCAACTGTGAGAGACAAAATGTGAAAACAAATCCAGACAATCACATTGTCTGATTCGGAAAGAATCTATTTGCAAACTATGGTG
>JANHZU010007750.1:46328-58133 GCA_032468055.1 Acrochordus granulatus | reverse complement strand
ACAAATAAACACGGATTTTTCTCTCTCCTGATATGTATGGTCTGTTTTGATCTGTATTTCTGCTCCTAAACATGACATTAATTAGGGAAGCTAACATTTAAATATTAGAGTTTAGATCCTGATTTATATATTTAGGTTTTTAAAATACATCATAATTAAATTTCAAATTGTTTTAATTAGGTTTTATCACCCTTGTTTTATATTTTTATGTGGTGTTTAGTATTATATTATACATTGCTGTAATTTATTGTATTATTATCATTAGTCATCTTGGTGGAAAGGCAAAGTATTATAATAAAGGAAACCCAAACTAGTACAATTTCTGTTTTAGATTAGACAGTATGAAAAGGCTTCTAGGTCTTCCTGTGCCAACAAAATCTTACCTTGAATGTTTAATTACCAACTACGTCTATTTCATCCTTTTTTGGATTGCTTCCTTTTCCTTCCATCAAATCTGAAAACCTTAGAATTACTAGAATGGCCAGATGAAAAATATAGCAGAGTTACTTTGCTTTAATAGTCTTTTAATGGAGGGTATTTCAGCCATGAAGTATGTCAAGTTATATCTACAGTACTCTACACTTCAGACTTTTCCAATGATTTAGCCGAGTTGTGCTTTTCAAATAACAACTTAATCTGAAAAAAATCAACAAATGACATTTTTGTGACATGCACAAGAGCTGATAAGATATTTACGTTTATAGAACAGAAGCAAATCTGTTGTGTGGTTATGTCTTGGAAAACTTGCCTAGAGTGACACCTAACCGTCTCAAGGCCTTCATTTAGAATGCAAGGCAATGAAGCCAAGGGATTTTTTAAAATTAAGGCACCAACTATCAACTGAGTTATTTGCTGCCAAACTCCAGGCAACCATTAGATGGCAACCAAAATCCCACATTTTGCTGCCATCTGCTAGTTATTTGATATTTTGCAGCACACCTGTTAATCCTATCCTGGACTTTCCATTACAAGGAAATATCCATGGATGTGCAACGATTATGACCACTTTTTGCTTAAAGACTCAAGAACTTTCTGTAGGATCTAGAGACAGTGCCCCCTGACAGTGAATTACATCTTTTGCAGGCCGCCGTTTTTTATATCAACTCAAAAGGACTGGATTCATGAATGTACTCCCTGGGAAATACGAAGAGGAGTGAATAGGATGCACATACTCATGCGCACATTCCTGCCCGATGGTATATGGTGCTGGAGGATAGGGGTCCCTCCCCTGAACACTGCAGTGCGGTGCGTTGAGTCTCCTCAGATGAGTCTCTGGGGGATCTGACTGTTGGAGTGGAGGGAAGCGCCTGGGTTAGGAACAACTGCCACCCAAGCCTGCCAGCGTGTTGTACAGGAAGTTAGGAAGGCGGATGCATTGTGAGGAGCTGATAACTCAACACAACGCTCCTTCCTGGCCTTGCCAGCTGCCTCCCCTCCTCCTTCACTGGTTTCATAATATCCCACAGGCCCAGGGGAGTGGCCTGGAGGGGGAGAGAAGGCCCGACGGGGCCTCTTCCAGGCACCGTTTTGGCCTGGCACGTTCCTTGTGCTGCTGATACGAGCTGAGTTTGGTTTTCCAAGTGAGGCAATAGTGTAAATTTCGTGACTAAGACCGCCTCAGAGCAACTGACCGTCCGTCTCCTTCCCTGCTGAATCACCAAGCCCACCCTAAGGGGAAGTAAGGCTGGATGCCCATTCGGGAAGGCTGACAGAAGCAGCAGCAGCAGCAGCAGCAGCGGGTGGATCCGTTGAAAAAAAGGGGGCCTCTGGACGGGGGTTGGCAATGCCCCCTCCCTCCCACAAATTTTGGAGCCCTGTGTTGTCAAGATTTGTAGCACTTCCCTTTGAGCTGCTCCAAAAGTGACAAGAGGCCTACAGTCCCACTCACTCACCCCCTCTTTTCATTTTTTGGATGACATGGGTTAGAATTCCTGTCTTTTACGCTCACAGAGGCCTTCAGGGAATACCCAGAAATAGGCCTAACCCTTGAGGGTTTCGAGGGGTCCATATGGCAGAAGGAGACAGGAGGGACCACAGAAACCACAGTAACTGCCTTCCTGTGGTGGGCAGTCTTTAAAGATGCAACTGTGGGGCAGAGCAAAGTAGGAAAAGGATGGAGACTCAGAATGGGAGAAACACATCCAGAGCTGTGGGCCGTCCCCCCCATCAGCTGATGACTGTTTGTTATATAGTTTGTAAAAGGGACTATATGTACTCCCTGTTCTGTCCTAAGCTATCAGGGAATTGAGCTGCAAATCTTCTTGACTCGGCTGCATGAACCTAGTAAGTAGTTGAGTGGTGGTCGAGACAATGCCAGCTTCAGGCCATGGTGATGTGTATTCTTCTGTATGAAAAAGTCCATTGTAATTTGTGTGGTATATTTCAGAAAGAAAGAAAAAAACTACAGAGGACTGGATTCTGAGGCTGAACTGACACCTGATACTCTTATGCCTGCAAAATAGTAAATGAATGACAGGACGTTCCTGCCTCCAGATTCAATTATGCTCCATGAAGTTTTAATTTTCAGTCTTTTTCCACACAATTCGAAGAACACTTTTACCTTTGTCATAACCACAGTGCACTGAGCTAAGATTTTTAGTGCTTTTTTCCTGTGACATTATGAGTGTTCACAAATATTTAGATATGCGCTTTGAATATGATTTTACACCATCCTTTAGCCCAGTTTAATTTTTGAGTATTATTTTACACCATCCTTTAGCGCAGTTTAATTCAATTTGAATAATTAGACCTTTGAATAATTTGATTCATCCACAAATATGGCTGCTTCAGTATTCCCATTTTACTCTGCAGCATCAGTAAGTTGTTAAATAAATGTTGATGAACTCATTACGAAACCCCGATGCTTACTTATTTATAAGTACATCATTATTTAAGAACACTTAATTTTTATCCTTGACTTCCTGTTTAAACTTGTGACTTGTCTTATTTTGTGGGTTGTTTTTTTTACAAAAACAGTTAATAGTGCAAACCTGTGTTAAATCATTTATGTCGACTGTTACTTGCTATTCAAAACTTGCTAAAATGTTGGGGGGGTTTTCATCAGTAAGGCTTATTCCAGAACACATTTCACAATGCAAGTTTACACACACTTTACATTATTGGCATATTCTGATCGACCTATAGGTTTTTGCGGGGGGGTCTCCCTTTTTCTTGGTTTTTAAAAATTGCTATTCTTCAATCAAATACAGTAAGTTTTTATTTATTTTTATACTTTATTTTAAGTGAAGGTTAGGTTATATGCAATTGTACTGACTGTTGGAAACCAAAGGACAGAATAACTGTATGTTCCCTGATCTATTTTTAAAACTGGAGTATTCTCCATTGCTGGTTTAATTTATACATGGAAGAAAAGGTTGCAGGGATATAAGAAGCAAAAGATACTTTGTTCTTCAAGTAGATGATGTTCAAACTTTGTAAACTTTTTTTTAATACATGTAAATTAAACCAACTTTCTCAACTTATTGAGCTAATGCATCTCCTCTGCTATCTTACTGTCATAGTAAGTCACAATATTAATGTTGGGGATGGAGGTTGAATGATAAATCCTTCCAATGTCCAATATCTAGCAGACACGGCATAGCTTATGAAAAATATTTTTTCATATTAAACAAACCTATAAGGATGTCACATTGTTTTGAACATTTCTGATGTAATCCTACTCTCATTTCTTGGATTCCAAATGTTTAAACTATCTTACTCCATTCTGCCAAGGATTATTTACTCTACCAGAAGAATAACACAACTCAAATAATGGTAATTCCTAGTAAAATATAACTGTCTACTTCTTAATTAGTTTTGTCAGTTACAATTGATACAGAACATGGGCAGTAGTGGAAGGAAGAATAATGAAAATTTGAAATAAGCAATCTGGTATCTAAGCATCTTTCTTCCCACTTTTCTTCCACCTGCTACAGAGGACCACCCCTTCCAAAGGGACCATCCCATTCAAGCCAGAAAAAAAAGACTGTTTATCACTCCCCTACATATTTGGGAAGTTTACAAGCACAAGAACCTTTCTTAAAGGCACATTCTGCCCATCCTTGTGCTGCATTGGATAGAAGCATCAGCACAATAAACTCTATTCTAGAATTTGGAACTATATTATCTTTAGAAGACCATAGCCTGTTCATTCTCCTGCTGATGCTTGCTAGATCATATATCTAAAATTAACAATAGTAGCTATCAGAGAAATACATACCTGAACTAGGCTTCAAATATGAAACCTGAGATCAAGAAATACTATGACATTCTTTTCAAGAGCTCAGTAAAGACATCTATTTGCCACTCACTAGTACATGTGGATTTTTATAAATAGGATTATCAAGTAGTCTGCACAAAACAGACCTTATATACAGACATATACTTTCCCAAACATGCAAGCTAGAAGTAGGGAAAGTGTTTTTATTTCTATACTAAAGAATAATATTGTGTCCATTTATCTTCAGATTGAGAAGATGATCCTCAGTTGTTTAGGACTTATAAAATAAAAATGCAAACACAAAATTACTATAATGGTGACATGGTCTTAATGAAAAAATTACAAATTAAAAAATAATTGTATCATGATAGTACCACCCAGCAGGAATTCAAATGTGAACTCATTTAAATTTGACAAAAATAAGTCTCTTATTAACATAACCTTGTATAACTACTATGGCTTATCTCAGGCAATTTGAGAATTGGACTATGAAAATTAAGACTGTCTTAAGGATTTTGAAAATATTCCAAGGCCACAATTCTTAGAAGCCTTTGAGGTATGTCTTGTAGGCAATCAAACCAGTTTTAAAATAGCTTGGGTTTGACAAATGGGCACAATTTTTGATTTCTTCAGTTTGGGAGAAGGAATATCCATTTGACTTTAAAAGCAAACTGTGCATGCCAAATACCTCTCTGCTCAGCAATGCTGCTATCATTGCAGGATTCCCTTTGCTGTGAACTCTGCAAACGATGTAAAACAATGCATAGTGTTTGTGTTGAATGCCTTTCTGAATGCCGACACAATGTGGGTGTATCCCACACATCGCTGTGTTGTAATTAAGTGTGGTCTTGATTTCTCTAGTTTGCTTGACTGTGTGGTAACCTTAGAGCAGCTTGGAACCTTTCTCTAGCTATTTTCCTCTTGATACATGTCTGTGTTCCTGTACTGCAGTGATCTGTCTGTTTTCTTTCCCTGAGCACTGAAAACTTAGATAGGAAACTATTCTGTGGAGTGTATTTCTTGGAAAGTTAGAGTGCAGTAAGGGTTACTTGGGAGGGAAAAGTGCACTGCTAGGGCCATCTCCAGCACTACCAGCACTGTGGTTTCCCTGCCCCTTGCACAGGGGCGGCTCCTGTTATGTAATATCAGCAGCCCCCAGCGAGGCAAGGCGGGGCTCACACTGTACAGCTTTGGCCACCTGGAGTCTGGGAGAGCAGCAGCGATGGAGGCATCCTGAAGCCCCATAGCAACTGGCCCCGGAGAGGTGGAAGGCGCTCACACGTGGGGAAAATTGGGGTCCTTTCTCCTGTACATCCTGGAGGAAAGCCTCTTCTTCCCCACCCCCAAGCTGCACACCTGGCTAGACGGCTAGGAATTTCAGCAGGTAAGGGGCCATGCCACAGCCTCAAAGGATATCATTGTTTCCACTCCTGTTAGGGAAAGAGGGAGGGTGGATGCTATTTCTGTACCTGAATGCCTAACCAGGCAAGATATTTTTGGGGTGAGGAGGAATCCAACTAAATAGGAACTCTAACCAAATATGCGTTTGAAACTCCAGGATCAGTCAATTCCTTGGCCCACAAAGCTACACATCACCTTTAAAAGTTTCCCTGGGAAGCAAATTCTTCTGGATTGCAGTTCCTTTCTCAAGGCATTAGAATTTTGCTTGATTTTAAATCCTTCATCAGCGGATAATAGATGTTCTAAATACTATGGAACATGACCCTAGGGATTTGTCGTGAAATATGTGAAAATGGAGAATGGGAAATATATGAAAGCTTTTTTGCTCACCCGTTAATTCTGATATAGAAGTTGCAGGTGTGTCAATGTGGTATTTTTTTCAAGAGCTTCGAGGTGATAGTCATTGAGATGTTCTTTTTAGCCAACATAGCTTGGCTGGAGAAAATGTAACTTCCTAGTTTGAATTCTCCAAATCTGAAATCTTAGGGGAGCAAGGAGATCACTGCAAACATGTGAAGGTGAAGCACACAAGACTATATACAAGCAATGATCTCCTGCATGCATAGAATAACATATCATTGTAAAAATGACAAAGAAATTTGTGGTCTCTGAATGACTAATAAATTTATTATGGCATAACTTTCCTAGATGTATGTTGAAAAATTTCCTGTAATAAATTTGTTAGCTTGTAAGGCGCCACAAGACTCTTTCTGTTGAACATAGTTATAACCACTAGAAAGTATAACAGCAGAGTTTCACTTATACATGGTGCACCATGCAGGCAATTAAGCGCACAAATACTAGTCCATGATACAGAAGTGCATAAAAGAAATATCTTTTGAATATTCTTGTGAGCTCACCAAAAATGATGTGCATATTTGGGCCAGAAAAACATAGGCTCAACACCATGCAGAACATGCAGCTCATTGAGTAACAATTTCTGCTTTATCCATCTCACAGAATTGTTGTTGTGGGATTTATATGAATAGATCTTATGTAAGCAGTTTACATGGTATATAATACAGGATATAAATACAGTAAACAAATAAAATATGAAGTGTGATAAAACATATTCATTGTAGATTTCAGAAAAATCTAGTATTTCATTGTCTGAATTGGATTAATACTAGTTTTTTACAGTATGCATGCTTGGAAAATTTGTTTTCATAAAATGAGAGAAACAATTATAAATTCATAAAATGAAATGTAATATAAGAATAAAATATTTTTTTCAGGCCCCATGTTATTTAATAATGGGTGGAAGTTGTTCACAATGGATGAAGCTGGGAAATTTTGACTGGTGTGAGGCACCCTGTTTAATTTGTTCCATGAGTTAAAGCGAGGAATCAAGTCTGGATATTATGATTGGTAGAAATGTATGAGACATCTGAATCAGAGTAGTATAGAGGGGATAAATCCTTATTTAGCTAAGAAGCTCCTTCATTGTTTTTGACCAAGCTACTCTGCAAAATGCCAGTAAGTAACCAAGAGCTGCATATGCAGCCATTGGGTCTGATAATCTTCAGAAGCCAAAGCAAGATTATTGGTTGTAGATATTCTTGGTTGTTTTGCAAAGTACTAAAAGTGGCCAAATGTTTTTTAATGTTTTTAGTATATATATGCTCATTACATTTTTTTTACCTCTGCTAAAGAAGTTTTTTAGGTCTGAGGTATTATTTCAGATACCTGAAAATCTATTTGACCAGAGATGAAATTGGAATTAAGAAATGTAGGTGAACTAGCATGTCCATCAAGAAAACTAAAGAGACAATTTGAGTTAGAGAAGAGCTGTATCTCATTGATTTATCCTTTATGCTTTGTGGTACATTAACGTAGATTGCATTTGCTGTACAATCTTGTGGAGAGGGTAATTTGTAGTAAGAATTAGTGACTTGGCTCACGTATATACTTAGCCATTATGTGGGTTTTTGGTTCTGGCTTAGCAAATTGTCTAAACTATGATATAAAGAAGAAGGTAAGGTGGAAGTTTGATTACATTAATCAAATTAATCAAATAGATTAATCTTTGATTACATCTGGCTTGTTTTTCCCTCAGCAAATCTTTCAGTATTTTATAGTCTCTTTCACTAATACTGTTTCCTCTTATGTTTAGTATAGAAGAACTGTTATTGATCCAGCCTAAGTTGCTTATGATTTATAAGGATGCAATTGCAAACTCACATTTTAAATTTACTGTAATATCAGGTTTTGTGAGCATTCAGAACTATGTATCAAGCTGTGCATGTGTGGATATGCATTTCTGTGTGTACATGTGTATACATATATTACATATATGTACACATGTTTTCACTCTACTGCCCTCTTCTGGGTATGTATAGGTGACATTGGCACTGCTGTATTTTTTTTTTCTACACTTGAATTCAGAAGGGAGTTTGTAAATATTTCATATGCAGCTCTAGAGGCAGAAGAAGGAATCTTCTATTATATTTACTATGGGCCCAATATAGATCAATACATATGTTCCACTATACATTGATACAGTATTCAGAACTCACATATACATACATCCCGTCACTCAGATAATTTCATTTCCATTCTTACATCCCATTTAGGGACCGTGTGGATAAAAGTTATACATAGGAAAGTGCAGACATGTGCTAAGAAGTGGGACTGATTTCACATTTGGTTGAGACCACCCTACAGGCCCATCTGTGCATCTGCTTTTCATAGCAGCACCAGCATGTCTTCTTCAGTTGCCATATTTTGATCATGAATACTGAATATGCATTCTTGCAAAGTGAGTTTCAAGGTCAACTGCAGTAGAAGTGAATGGGAGGATAAGAATCAAGCAACTGCTTGATAGACCATTTGTAAAGGCTCAGGATAGGAAATTACTTTCCTTGAGGTCTGTCTAGCCCAGAATTAAAGATTCTGACTGACAAGTACAACTGCTTTACCTAATCTGACTAGAGGTCTTCCTTATCACCAGTTAATGATAATTGACTAAAAATGTCTGCCATATACTGTGTATGCTTTACCACCGGGCTGTGGTTTTAAAAGCCTAGAGTGAATTGCAAATTATTCATTCAGAAGAGGAATGGGAAGGTTCTTTGGGTCTCTGTATAAAGCATGTACTGTAGTGATGAATTTACCTCAGTCTAGGCATTCTGGCCAGGTAGAAATATAGATTGATCACCTACTTACTTGTTGCCTAGCAAAAAATGCTCTCAAACAGTTCATGCATAGAATGTTCTCCTCTTGTTTGTCACAATGTTTTTTATGAATATGGAGATTATATTTAGTACCACGGGGCATCCAAACCCATATTTTCACATCAAGACTATGTTTAATCCATTTCTTTCTAAAAAGCCACCTAAATCAATGGCCATTGCCATCTCCAGTTGGAATAATTCTGTCAGTCACTAGATATTGTTCAATTACAGTTTCCATCCACTCTGATGTAGTCAATAAACAGAAATAATGGGAGTCACCATCCAACAATGTCAGAAAAAGATGAATAATCTCTTATTCTGTATTTACCCTCAGTCAGCTAGAATCCTCTAGGCCCACTTTCAAAATTCCCTCTCAAGTGGCTTAACTTTCATGAAAAGCTGTTGACAGACTTGTTCTCACCCAGTAAAAACTCTTGTGTCCTTTAACTGATTATTACTTGAGGGTGGGAGAAACGAGCATGAGAATTTTATATTTTGGAGCTCTGCTAAAGTGAAAATACATAAATGCTCACATTCATATATCTTCTTCCTCCTACCCACGGAGGAGTCCTAGAAGTTCTGGGCGTGCTTTTTCTATCTTGTGCAACATCCCAAACAGAGAGGGTGAGGAAATTGCAGGACCAGTCTCTGTTGAAATATATACAAGAAAAACAAAGCGTGAGAGTTGATAACAGACCACAGAGAGAGAAATGGGGGAAGAAGATCAGGGAACATTTACTTTCAGATATTTGGTGCTTTCCACAGTAACATATTTTTTCCCCCAAGGACTAAGCAATATCTCTCATCTTTCACCACAGGCTCTGGCAGCTAAGGGGTGATGGCATCTGAAAATATATGAATGGCATATAGTAGAAACATGTTTGTCTATCTTTGAGAATCAAATAAGAAACATCCCACAGTTATACCAGGGCCAGTGATTTTTCAAGAGAGATGTGTGCTAGATCTGAAGTGTATAGTGATCAATATGATTCACCCAGCTATCATTGAGTATCTACTCTGGCAGTTAGAGGCTTTGCAAGATCTCCAAGAGAGAGGAGACTTTCTGTCACCGATGCCCAATTCCCCTTTCTCACAATTGGAGGTGGCAGTGACTGAAAGCAAGGTAGTTGTATGAGAAGTGTCATCAGAGTACTACTATTGAGATAAAACTCCTTTTTTCCTGTAGCTTCTCACCATAGATCTGATTTAATCTTTATTCTTTTCCTATGCCATCTTGGCAACTGTATTTATATGAGGAGGTCTTAGCAATTTGATCAACAGGACACTCTGCTTGTTAGAACAAGGAAGAGCCATCTGAAAATCATAAGAGATTTATTGTACTTTAAGAAGGGGTGTCCGAAGAACAGGTAGACTCATTTCCTTCTCCTGAAGCAAAGTGGATTTGTAGCTGAATTTTATCTCAGTCGTATTGCTGAGACAGTGCAGCAACTGGCTATTTTAGGGCAGTGGAGAAGCAGCCTTATGGCATGCATAGATTTTCTTTCAACAGAAAGGAGTGCTCAGGAGGTTCACAAATAATGGCAGGGAGATGGGGGACTGCTCCAGGCCCCAGAAACTGCCACCTGCAGGAGTTTCCTCATTCTGCCAACAGCAAGATCAGCCCTAAGATGGGCCAGGAGTCCAGAATGTTTAACAGCAGCTAATAAAGCGGACTTTTGTCAAGATAATGTTTATGCTGTGCTATATTTGAAATATTTAAAATGTCTTCTAAACAGAAAAACCAGCTGCCTATTGAGAAAGCTTTTTTGCAATTCCCTCTATACTCTCTGGTAGATTTGCTTCCATAGATTAACTTGGCTACTTATCTGGAATTTGTCATGATGATTAAACTGACATACAGGATATGAAAGAAAGCAGTAAATACAAATGATTTAGAGCTCTACGGATCTAAAATTATAATATGTCTCAAATACCTAAGTAAATACAGTAGAATATCTAGTTATTTGATCTAAAATTTTAACCAATTCTCCTATATGTATAATTGCATAATTGTTTCATGCAACTTACTAAAAGTTATTGTTTCTCCATCTCATTCCATTATTCTGGCACGGTCTTCCCCAGTTTGTTCCATGATGCCAGCCAATTCAATAGTGCCCAATGCTTTTCCTAATTCAGACATCTCAGGAACAGACATGAACCAACCATGTGATGCTTAATGGACATTTCTGTGTTGGTGCTGTAGATAGATAATTTTAGACTTTTAATTGTGCAACATGGGTGTGTATGTATCTTTTTAACTGATAATGTTTTATTGCAATAACTCATTTCTACTGCATTTGGAACTATCTGCTGAATGGTGGTGCAGATTTCTGCCCAAAGTACACCATGAAGTGACCTTTGTATGCTTCTGCCATGGATGTCTTAAGGAAATGTGGAATCTTTAGAAGAGCAGGAGCTATCTGTAGGTAGCAGGAATTGCCCACTATATTTTTATCTCTCTTGGCTTATGTTTCCTTTCCCAACCATAAATAAAATAAAAAAAAATATTTTTAACCTACTTCATTCCACATGGGTCTGAAGTAGATAATAAATAATGCTTAGGAACAATAGGAACAATCTAAGAGAAAGAAATCCAGCAGATATTAGTAATGACTAAAGCACAGAATATTTCATATTCATTCTTTAATTTAGCTTGGTGTATTTTGCTTCCATCACTTTGAATACAAGCTGATGTTAACCTATAGAATCACAGTGCCTTTCTTGCAATAAATGATACAGCCAAACTCATTACCATGATATTAAGATGATAACCTAGTTAAAGAAATCTATTGATGAAACATGAGTTTTAACTGGTTAATCAAATACTTGCAAATGATAACATAGATGATAATATATTTAATATATGCCATAATAGATATTGTCTTTAAAAAGGATTTTTTCCCCTGCACATGAGGGAATGGGAAATGCCTCTTCTTACATGGAATTTTCCAT